>CAAKHG010050242.1:0-20229 GCA_901007715.1 Dactylopterus volitans
CCAGCTAGAGCACTGCACTCCCAAAATGCAGAGTTACTTGTAGTTCCTAAAATCTCAAAGCAGATCAGGAGCCAGAGCCTTCAGTTATCAAGCCCCTCTCCTATGGAACCATCTCCCTGCTTTGGTCCGGGAGGCGGACACCCTCTCTGATAAAGCTTATAGTTAGAGCTTGCTCAGACCTGTCTTGAACCAGCTCTTAGTTATGCTGCTATAGGTCTAGACTACCGGGGGACAAATGATGCACTGAGCTTCTCTCCCTCCTCTTCCTCTCCACCTTTATCTTTAACGTCTCATTTATGTCCTCTTCCTGTCCACCTGTATCATTCATGTCTCATTGCCACAGTTTACTGGCCCGGAGTTTTCTGCTTTCTCGCCCTGCAGGTTCTCAGGTTTCCATGGATCGTGGCTGCGCCCAGGTCGTGGATCATGGATGCCGCTGCTGCTGTAGCCCTGAGGTCTTGTGGCTCGGATCATCTGGTGTCTCCTCATATACATCCTAGGATCCTTCATATACATTCTATAATCTAAATGTATCAGGATGTTTTGCTAGCTGACTTTGTATATAATGTGATTTTGTTGCTCTGTTCTGTACACGTGACATCTATTGCATGTCTGTCCGTCCTGGGAGATGGATCCCTCCTCTGTGGCTCTCCCTGAGGTTTCTACCATTTTTTCCCCTGTAAAAGGGTTTTTTTTGGGTAGTTGTTCCTTACCCTTTGTGAGGGTCTAAAGGCAGAGGGTGTCACATACTGTACAGATTGTAAAGCCCCCTGAGACAAATGTAATTTGTGATTTTGGGCTATATAAATAAAATTTGATTTGATTTGATTTGATATTAATAGCTCAGTATTAATAGTTTACTAATTTTGATGACCAACAATAATAATTAAAGCACAGCGTTTATGAGACCTGTGTCCAAGGCCTATGATATCAACACTGCCCGACAGTGTGAGCTCCATGATGATGCCCCGTGCGTGGCCATCGAGCTCCGGGCACAACAGTATCCATACACCGCAACTTCAGTAAAGACCAAAAAACAAACACATAGCAATGAACCACAGAGCTTATAACTATACGTTCAGGCACATCTGGGATGGTTAGATCATATTTTCACAGATGCAGCGACTCTCGAAATTCTAAAACAGTCAGTCAGTCCCACACACTGAGAAACCAGTTGGCACAGAGACAGAGAGACGGTCCTGAGACTGCACCATGACTTAGCTTAGCAAGTTTTCTCACCCAAAACTGCAGCTCAGGAGGAGGCGGCCGAGGTCTCCTCACTGTTGGCATGACGACAGCCACGAGGACGGAAAGACGGCTGGAAAATGGGGTTTCCATTTGGGTTCAACAGGGTTTCTGGACAGTGAAGCAGACAGAGCTATAACACAGATCGTATGTCAGTAATATGAAGCATTTGTGTTACAGGCATCACATCATTTTCATTATTGAAATACAAACACATTCCCACATTTTGTATGAATGGATGCTCATTTATAAACATTTATGAATGTGAGCAGGCGAAGCAGTGAAATGTTTCCAACCTTGTGGAGCATGCGTGAAGAACAGCGGTGGCGGTAACGGCGTCACAAATAAACGCCGTTACTTTTTTTCAGTAACAGGTGATTGAAAACATTACTGTTTCCATGGTTACATCGCTATTACCGTCTG
Organism: Dactylopterus volitans; assembly: GCA_901007715.1. Taxonomy (NCBI): domain Eukaryota; kingdom Metazoa; phylum Chordata; class Actinopteri; order Syngnathiformes; family Dactylopteridae; genus Dactylopterus; species Dactylopterus volitans. The sequence goes on from CAAKHG010050242.1 coordinate 1,669, forward strand.
TGACAATAAAATCCGACCAGGCTCTCTCAGCAGCGGAGAAGGGAGGGGGGGAAGGGGCGGGGCAACTGCATAAGTGATGATGATTGGCTAAGGTAGAGTAACCCCACCAAGACGTCCCCTCCCACAACACACCCGCTCCCACCAACACACACCCTCCAACCTATACACCCACTCCCACCTACACAACCACTCCCAACAACACAAATCCCGCCCTCAGCATCTCACTCAACTGCTGGAAGAAGTCAAAGTGTCGAGGAAAGAAAATCTGTATTCCAGCCATAATTTGATTCAGGGAGCCTGTTACTTGGGTTTTAAATGGATGGCTGAGCGAGCTACATAAGGCAAAAAAAAAAAAAAAAAAAAAAAAAGGAATATTTCCAGAGGTCTAAATGTGAGATTAAATTACTTTTTATTTGTTTCTCAATTCATTTTCTCATCTCAGCCCACACATGCAGACTGGTGCTGGGTCACAGCCAAACAGAGGAGACCAGTTGCTGCCAGAACCTCCACCCAGCCTGCAGGCTGACGCTTTTTTGATATTATTAAAAAAAAAATGATAATAATGAAACAGTGAGGAGAGGAGAGAGGAGACAAACAGCTGACATCTAAGATAAGCTTCCCTTGACTTCCCTTCTATCTGCATCAGTGTGAGATTTCTCTGTTTCCTGTCTCACCAACATGCGTCTCTTTCACATTCTGTCACGCACACTGTCACACAGTGTGACAGTGTGCATGATTTATTCAATCAACAGACTTTTATGAACCAAATTCGCATTTTTCTTGTAATTTTCTGTTTATTTGGAAAACAAATGTTTCAATTTCCATTTCACTTACGATGTGCAATTCAGACACCAGCCCGAGACTATAAGGCTGAGCATATTCTTATTGCCATTCCAGTCATTTTGAACAGTCGAATAATAAAACAAAAATAAACCCAAACAAAGAAAAAAAAAGGGAATTATATGTATCTGTATATGTGCGTGTATATACTGCACATAGCGCAATTGAAATTATCACTATCTTTAAAAAAAAAAAAAAAAAAAAAATTTATATCACATTTAGTCAAGTTTAGATTCAAATTAACTGGTTTCACATATTCAGTCCATTTCAACCAAATCCTGAAAAATTTCTCCATTTGTCCCCTGAGAGTAAATGATGTTCTTTTTTCCTGCTGCCAAAAGTATTGCCAGAAGCTTCTTATCCCCATTATTCAAGTTTTCAAATGACATTTCTCCAAAATACAAAGCTTCAGAGAGATATTCTCCGGGAATATATTCTAATTCACATTCTTAATTAAAAGCCCCATTCAGCTCCTTTATTTCCGTGTCTTTCTTTTCTTAGGAGGGAATTTTGTTTTTAGGAAAAAGAGATTGCTTCTTCTCTCGGGGGAAGGAGGGATGGAGGTTGGCGGGCGCCTCTCCAGAGGCTCCTTTGGAGTTAGTTGAACCACCTGTGTTTGCCACGCTGCGTGGCACACACTCAAATGCAGACACACACGCACACACATGTTCAAAGTGGGAGGACTGTGCCAGCTGGTGTGTGTGCGTGCGTGTGTGTGTGATCGAGTTATGAGATATGCCGAACTCCTCGGGCCGCTCCCAGTGGGCTTCCTATCACAGCGCATTACACACTTCCTACCTCTCACCTCCTAAATCCATCTCTCGGACTCTCGCATACATCTATACAAACACTCTTCTGAATGCACACACACAACGCAACAGTGCAACACCAGCCCACACACTCAACACACGCTGCTGTCCAGCGCTGTGCTCTGTAGCGGTGTTACAGAGTGGTGGGAGGTCTGGACGCCGTCCCAGTGTTTGCTGGAGAAAAGGGCCAGTGGCAGGGTGATGCTAAGAGCTGAGCAGACACACTCCTCCTCCCACATGACATCCTCCTAATGTTTTACACATCAAGCCCGGGTCTGCAATTACACTTTAATGCAGTGAAGTCTAAATTCAAAGGGGAGCCCGGCTATGTGAGAGTCTGAATACAGATTAGAGAAAGTAGAAAAAGTCCTGACCTGGAGCTTGTCATCTCAGGGTTTGACAGTAATTCAGAATGACCGGATATTTACCTTCAGTGGGAAACTGTTAGGATGATATGTATCTTGTGTCAAAGGGTTTAGATTCTTGTGTAAATTACAAACTGCATTAAAAGTGAACACCGGTGAGGGCATAAGTGGGTTCCTAAATCTAAAAATAGGCACTTGGCTGCTGTTTGTTCTCTCAGCGAGTCACATTTGACATCATGAAAGCTGCAGGGAGGCCAGTGACAATAGTCCCCTTTTACACAGCCTGTTTAATGTTATGGCTCGGGAAGGGAGGTTTCAGGACCCAGATGCAGAGTATTACAAAAATGTTTATTCGATGACAAAGTACAACAGAAAATCACCGCGGGGGGAAAACACACTAGAAAGTTATAAACAAAGTCACAACTGAAAATCACCGTCAGGGAAAAAAACTCACTATCAAAAGTTAAGCAAAGAAACAACCGAAAACCACAGCTAGGAAACAGCTCACTATAAAACGCTAAGTAAAGTAACAATTGAAATCACAGCTAGGAAAAAGCTCACTATGAAACGCTAAGTAAAGTAACAATTGAAACCACAGCTAGGAAAAAGCTCACTATGAAACGCTAAGTGAAGTAACAATTGAAATCACAGCTAGGAAAAAGCTCACTATGAAACGCTAAGTAAAGTAACAACTGAAAATCACCGTAAGGAAAAACACCGGGATACTCTATGAAAAGTAGCAACAGAATCGCTAAGGCAAAACAGAACCAACAGGTTGTGGCGAGAGGCGAGGAGTCGACTTCGGGGCACACTCGGGAGACATGTGCAAGGGAATCATCTGACGAGGAAGCAGATCATGCGGTGGCCTTCAGAAGCCAGTTTGGCGAGCTGATGGGCAGCAGGTGTGTCTTGCCCCGCCTCTCTCCACTCGCCTGGAACAGAGGAAGAGAGTCTGAGGAGAAATCAACGCAAAACACCAACCATCACATTTAAGACGGCATCATTGTTAAATACCTCGCTGTTCTGTATGAAAACACCCAAAGACGGAACGCAGGTCCGTGTTGTTAAAGCAGCGGCGGCAGGAGTCGCCTGTGCGCAGGGAGGCAGCGGCATGGCGCCGGAGCAGCTCGCAGTACCTGCTGTTATATTGCAGTGGCGGTAAACTGGGTTCCTTTTATGGACTCGGTGTCTGAGTGACTCACTCAAGTGATCCGTCACTTGAGTCACTCGAGTCAGTGTTGGTGGGCCCTCCGACCAGAAAATAAGAAAATAATACAATAAAGAAATGTCAAAAATAATAATAAATGCAACGGAAATGTAAAATGTGCAAATCAGTTATAGGTTAACCAAAATTGAAATTTGTTAAGTGGAAATCAACATCCAAATAAAACCAAAAAAAAAGGAGTTAAATGAGTTGAGTTTATAAAAACAATAAAATTAAAGACTAAGGCTGACAATTAAATATTTCAAATAACTACACAAACAAAAACAACCAAACTGAACAAAAATGCAAAATGTGCAAAAAGTATATAAAACTATATATGTAAGCACAAAAATGCATGCAAAAATTAATCATCATTATAGCATGTACCTAAAGTAAATCAGCCACATGACAATTACAAGTGTGTTTAACCACTTGTTTATTGAAATGTTGAACTTATTAGCTTCACAGACTGGAGAGAAGTCAATGAACCTCATGAATCATCTGAGTCCGCCGTGTTTCCGGTGATTCCGCTAACTGGCCTTGTGTAGCACTGGCCAGCCAGAGGACTCATAGGATCTGGGTTGATGCTCGGACTCAAGACTCCTTATTCATTACGAAGATTTGAATCATTTATCCGGGTGATTCAGGAACTGACCAGCTCTTTTATGTTGCGCGTCCCTCATCTGTTGACATCTGTGCACTGATCAGGCGTAAAAACAGCAAAGCGGCACAGAGATGCAGTCTCATGGATTATTTCGGATATTGTGGAATTTTCAATTGATTTGTGTGGTTTCCAACTTTGTGCCATTCCTTTTCAAACCCGACGCAGACAGAAACACATAATAGCGTGATACTCAAACCAAGATGGATGGAATTTGTGGCTGAGATGACAAAGAGTCGCAGATGTTAAGATGATATAATTGCTTCGGCACGCATCTTGACATCACCTCTGAGAAAGGGCTAATAGCCCGCAGCCTATTAGCCACGACTGCAGAGACATTAGACCCGAAAAAGAATGCAGATTTTCCTGTTTCCCACTGAAGATGAAAGCCAAACTTGGCACACTTGGAAAAAATTGTGCGTAACAGGTTCTAAATGTAACACAGAGGGGCATGTGGACCTATGGGGGCGACACAGGAAGTAAACCAAAAGACACCAAACCATTGTGATGCTCATAATAATCTTTAATCTGTTGATAACACTGTCGCCCCGACATGGTCAGCCGATGTGTTCTTTATAAAATATCAATCTCTCCAGCATGTGAGGTATGTGAGGTCTGTCAGAGACGACATGCAGAGCAAAACTAACCATGAAATGGAGCAATCACATCTATCAACACATCTCTGGGTCTTGTGAGCCCCGCTGGCCGCCGTAGCTGTCAGCCCAGTGTGATGGATTTAGATGAAACGCCTGCCACGGGATTAGGAGGTAGTACCGGAGCTGTCAAGGGTCATAACGCTGTAGATGCGCACCCTTCACTTGAAATTGTGAACTCATACAGGCACCGACTGACATGGCAGAAACGAATCAGCCGCTGCCCATAACTCCGCCATTATTTCAATGCTTAATGCCGCAGATGGAGGCGGACAGATGTGGTTTGGTCGCTTTTGGGGGAAAAAATCACGTCACCTGAGGGCAAATCTGGGGGTTAACATTAAGATCCAGAATCTGACAGGGTGTCAATACAAAGCAATTTACAGGACCCCTTGAAGAATCGACCCCCGAGATAACAGGCAATTTCTCTGCTCTGCTGGTCACCACAGAAGACTGAATCACAGCGAGGTAAACAGAGACGGAGGCAGAGATGAGGAGAATCGGGCGAGCGGGATGTAATTAGGATCATATACTATATGGTCCTCATAGTATAGCCTCCACTCTTACTAAAGCTTCAGCACACACAAAAGGAGCCTACACGGTGAGCCTGGGCCAACATGGCTGATAGAGACGCCGCTCAGGGGAACGACGACGAGAAACAGCGACGTGAATATGCGACAGAACGGCATTTGGATAGAGAGAGAAAATAAATTTGAGAAGGAGAGTAGGGAGATTCAGCCCGAAGAAAATGGACTCTGCAAATGAATGAATAATTTATACAAAGATGAAAGGCAAAGACAAGGCGGATGGTGATGATGATAGCTGCTTTTTTTTCTTTTAAAGTACATATACATAGAGGTCTGCTGAATATGTATATATTTGCTGATCAGCCATAACATTAAAACCACTGCATGTTTACCATAGAATATTATGCAACAGCCCTGCAATAAATTCTACATAAAGAGGAGTTTAAGGTTGTGTTTGAGAGAGGTTTTGACAATTTTTTTTAATAAATGTTATTGGGACTGTAATTTGTGATGCTGCTGTTGAACTGCACTGGGTTACACTGAGTACTGAGAGGTGTTTTTTCGTCATCCCACCCATAGGCATTAGGGTAATATACAGTATATGTACCTTTATAAGGTCTTGACTCGGCCACCAGATTCCCCAGATCTCAATCCAATCACCATCTGTGGGATGTGCAGGACAAACAAGTCCGATCCATGGAGGCTCCACCTCATGTCTGAGCCTCCATGGGTCGGGGATGTTTTGGCAGCAAAAGGGGGACATACACAACATTAGACAGGTTGTAATAATTTTATGGCTGATCGGTGTATACAGTATATATAAACAAAGCCCCTCTCACCATCATGGAGTGGTATCTGTGTCATCCTCAAGCTCGGGTCCTCACGGAAGGCCTGGATGTTTGAGGGTTCTGTGCTCTTCAGGACTGATGCTTCAGGTGTTGTTCCTGGGATCTGCTGGAGCCATTGGGGGTCACTATCTATCTATCTATCTATCTATCTATCTATCTATCTATCTATCTATCTATCTATCTATCTATCTATCTATCTATCTATCTATCTATCTATCTATACACATTCACACATATGTGTATATATGTATATGTGTGTGTATATGTGTGTGTGTGTGTATGTATGTTGTGCAGAATTTGATTACTAGTGATACTTACTAATGATTGGAGATGAATATTAATCATTATTAAAAATGAATACAGATTAATCAATATACATGAATTAAAACAGGGCACCACCGGTAAAACCCGGACCAATAACCAAACAAGCGGAATCAGTCCCAAAGATTTTCATCTCAAAATGCCGATATTCAGGGAATGTTGGCATTTAAAGAGTGAACAAAGAAGGAATCGAGGTCAGCACTGACCCCGTCAACAGGACACAAGCAAAACGAGGACCCGTTCTCTTTAAAACATAACAGGATTTATTAACAGCAGGAAAATCAATAAACAATTAACCCCACTACTGCGCAAAAATCCGGTCAAATGGTATAACTACTTGCTAAGTACATACAAACAGATACAAGCAAACAACAACAAACAACAAAAGAGCGCCCTAGTGTGTGTGTGTGAGTGGATAGGTGTGAAAATGGGCAAACAAAATGGCGACCACGCCACTTGCGGTGGGCCAGCCATAGGGGGTTGGACCCCCTTTTGCCTTTTGCTGGAAACATTCCTCAGAGATTCTGGTCCATATTGACTCGATAGCATCAACAGGTCCTGCGGGTTTGTTGGCCGCACATCCATGATGGAGGACGTTTTGAGTCCAGTGAACTCATCGTCATGGTCAGGAAATCAGTCAGAATATTTGAGCTTTATTACGTTATCCTACTGGAAGTGGCAATCAGAAGATGGTCCACTTTGGTCATAAAGGGATGAACCGGCAAGGCAAAGTTTTTCGGTCTTACGTTGTCCAATCTTGGTGAGTCTGTGTGAGCTGTAGCCTCGGCTTCCTGTTCTTAGCCGACAGGAGTGGCATCCACTGTGGTCTCCTGCTGCTGTAGCCCATCTACTTCAAGGTTGGAGGTGTTGTGGGTTCAAAGATGCTCTTCTGTGTCCTCGGTTATAACGATGGTTTGTTGAGTAACTGTCGTCTTTGTATCAGCCGGAACCAGTCTGACCATTCACCTCTGACCTCTGACCTCTGGCGTCAACAAAGCATCTTCTCCCAGAGAACTGAGCATCACTGGGTATCTTCTCTTTGTGGGACCATCCTCTGTAAACCCTAGAGATGGTTGTGTGTGAGAACCCCAGCGTAGTAAATAAAGTGGCCAGTGAGTGTAGACGTTAACCTTAATACACACATTTGTCAAGCTGGAACCTGCGTCACACACACTGAGCAGAGCAGCGTCCCTGCGCCCTTCACACTGAGGCCAAAGCTTCGCGTCGCAGTGGATGGACGACCGGCTGCTCCTCATGCAGATCCACAACTGTGCTTTGAATGACAAAAGGTTTTGCGTTTGAGTGGGATTAGAACAGGCTGGTGTAGATCAGTCGCACAAGCACTTTAAAGATCCCACCTACGACTGCAACGAGCCAGGACTGTCAGAAACGGCAGCGGGGCTGTTTGCACGGGAGGAAGCTCAGCGTACGCCGGGAGACGACAGTGACAGCCGGGAGACTTTGACCTCAGCGGTGCGCAGGGCAGAGGGGGAGAAGACTTGAGGTGCACGGCACTCTTAGCAACCGTCTCATTTGACATCGCGAAACGGATATCAAATCAAAAGCAAGGGATTCTGGGTAAAATTGCAAGTCCGGCCGCTGTGAAGGGTGAACAAGTCAACTCCGTTAGAGGGGCGAAGGTGCCAGAGCCTTTGTCAAGGAGTGAGTAACGGTGACTGGCAGCAGCAGCAGCCTCCAGTCCTTCTCCTGTTGTTAATATTTTATTGTTTCTTCCACCAACAGGTACATAATCCCCATGTTTGTCATTTTTCCCGCCTAAAACAATATGCCCTCTCGTTTTCTGCTCTCAAGTATTCACATGGCATTTGTCATAACTGAGAGGGAAACACCGGGAAGGAAAAAGAGAGGGAAAGAAAAAAGTCAAAGGGTGAACTGATCTGCCTACGTGTGATATTTCTATAATATTAAATCCCTGTAATATGTTTGCGTTGTGGAGCAAAACCGAAGATGTTCAATATGTCTGGCATTTCAAATGTCAGAAATATGACATCATAGAGCTGCTTATCACATAGATACTGTGTATATACATTCCTTATTCGTATTTCATTCAGTTCTGGCTCTGTACACATTATACACATTATTTTGCGCATTGCAATATAATGTCGGTTGCATAAGGCTCTGTTCCAAGAAGTGCTTTACATTCCATTTCCACATCATTTTTATTAGGGTTGGGCATCGAAAACCGAGCATCGATTTAAAATTTCGATTCCTAATTTCGATGCTCAGTCCGCCGACCCGAAGAAGAAGCCGCCGATCACCAACGAAGAAGAGCAGTGTGTGGGTGGCCATGGAGAGTGTGCGTCGGTGTTCAAAAGTGTGGCTTCACTTTGGCAAAATAAATCATACATCTCCCTCTTCCTCCGACTCCGACCCTCGACCACCGACCTGAAATTACTAAATGTCAGCCAGGCGGTTGACCAGACTCCGCTCCCGTTGTGCTGCTCCCAGAGTCCTGCACGGGTCCAATTTTGGAAACTCGCACACACCTCAATAAAGATACCCGTTACTCGACCCGTTGCCCGTGATTGTATCTAAATCAATTAGGACATAAACAGCACAGACACACCACTCAGTTTTAACTGCTTTATTTTTGACCTTTACAGGCTACAACGCTGCAGCAGCAGCGCATCAGGTTATCTGCGACGAAGTACCTAGCTTGCGGGGCTCGAAGGCTAAAACTTTTCTGCATGTTTTTGCAGATGTAGCCACTAACGACGTCGTTATTCTCTCTCTCTTGAACCAAACCAAACTTCTCCCAGATGTCCGACTCGGCCCGCAACGATCTATCGTCCACAATTTCACATTCACCACTCACTAACTTTGATTTTACGTCGTCCATTTCGCTCAGCAGCTAACCGGTGCAACGGCTGAGTTAGAGCGACAGTGGCCGTGGCGTTGTTTATTTAGGCGGAAGTTCGGAACTAGCCAAGTGTCACTCAAGTATCAAGTCACTGCTTTTCATAATAAAATGATGAAAATAGTTACCCACCGCCCCACCCATGTGAGTTCAGTTCCGCCTGTTGGGTACATGACCCATTGCAGGACTCTGGCTGCTCTGTTCACCATCGTAAAGTTCATAAAAGTTCATAAATTTAAAATTTGCAAAGAAGTTCAGACAATTTAATCCGGAAAGACTTTTTTGACCCTGCCTTTTAAAAGATGTTGAATCGAGATTCATTAAGAACCGGAATCGAAATGAGGAATCGGAATCGGAACCGGAAACGTTCAAATTCAAACGATGCCCAACCCTAATTTTTATGATTTGCCTATTTATTTGATTTGTTTTTGATATTGTTCATATTAGATCAACATCTGTACCAAAATATACTGACACAATGTGCCCATAAAATTTCCTCTGGGATTCATAAATTATTTCTGATTCTGACTCTGATTCTGATTATACATATGCATGATAAACACCATGTATATTTCTACCAGCTGGTATTCAGGAGGAGTCATCACATCACCAGAGTCAGCCGGATTCTCCCACTGGGGACGTGACCATCACCTCCACCAAGTGATGTTCGGAATTAGCAATAACTGGCAGCCAAATGTTTCAACGCAGCATGAACGATGTCATCTTCCGCTGACACGTCCTGACTGAATAAAATTTAACTAATTAATGGAGAACTAGATGAAGAGATAAAGTCGAATGAATCGAACTGTTTAAATTTTGTCATGATGACGTGATGATTTTCCTTGGTTTGGTTCTAAACTCTAGTCTGATGTAGCCAGTCAACAGTCACCGAAAAACATTCTGTTTCTTGCTATGCGGAGTGTGTTTTGTCTTACTAACGTGCACGCCATGTTGTACAATGTATACATGGCCTATTCAGTTGCCATGGCTACAAGTCTGCATGAGTGGCTGTGGAAGCAGAACTGAAGTATAGCGGCGACGGAGGAAGCCGGGAGGAAGCTCTGTCAAATGATGAAGTCCAACCTCTTCTCCATCGAGCCAGCTTTGCCTTTACATAAGAAATTAATAGGATAAGTAAAAAAAAGATTATAGTTTTTGAAAACTTCCCAATCAAACACAAAATTAGAGGCTATAGTTTCTCTTAAACGCTAGTCGTGCTGTCACCAAATGGCTGCTAGTTCAGACCCCGAAGCTTCCATGTGTTACGGCCCTAAGTTCATTCATATTGTTTTTGTTTTTGTCCTCCCTGCCTGATGGAACCAGAATTAAAAGGCGTTCCGGTCTTCGCACTCCGTTTTCCTCCTCCCCGTCGATGACCAAACCACGCTGCAGATTTCCTGCTGTGAGTGTGTGGTTTTGATTGATAGAGCTAAGTATAAAATTGATCGTTTGTACATATTGTAAATAGCATTTAAAGGGAAGTCCAGGTAGTTGTTGGGATGCAAAGCCTTTTTTGTTTGACCCATATTTTCTACTGTTTTTTGACTCTCTGAGTTAATTTGCTTTTCTTTGGCAGGTAAGTTAGACTGACAAACGTGAAGATTTTTTTGTTTATCGTGTTGGCAGCGCTCAGCCTGAGGAAGCCACTGATGATTAATCATCTGCTTTTGGACTGCATTGACTGGGACTTTGGTCATCTGAGAGAGTGGGAAGAGAGGGGAGTCACACCTCTGTGTTATGCTCCAGAAGATTCCCCTCGGCTGGACGCAAAACTCGCGACGGTTAGAGGGGAGGGGGCGGGGCAACCACATGAGGGATGATGATTGGCTAAGGTAGGTAGACTAAACTTTCATGGTAAGCCAACCAGAGGCAGAGTTGGGCGTGCGTGCGATTTGACCCGTTATGAGCACACACACACGCTCTCTCTCTCTCTCTCTCTCTCTCTCTCACACACACACACACAGACACACCACAAATGATTAAGATAGGCAGGCGCAGCAATAGCGAGCACAGATAATTCAAAAGGTGGCGTTTTTAAACTTGAGGTCGAGACATTTGCTCTCTGTCTCGCCAGCGCGTTGATGTTTGCAGCGGGCAGGTCATGTGACTCCGGCACTGATACGATGCATGTGTGGTGATGTGGTGAGTGGCGGTGCCAAACAGGCGGTGCATGTCACACTGCTCGGACGGACGTGTTTCACTCCTCATCGTCTCAGATTCCAGTCATAAATCTTAAGCAAAGAAGCAAACAAATCATGTAAAACGATGAGGAGACATTGTCATACATCGCTGTGGAAGATGCTCGTAGGCATGCAGGGCACACACACACACACACACACACACACACACACACACACACACACACACACACACACACAAAAGAAGCAGGTTGAGAGTAAGTGTCAAAACAAGTCAAGTGTTTCTTCATCTTCCTCTTCTTTGATCCTCCTCTTCTTTGTCCAGTTACTTTTTTGCAGCTTTCAAATCTCTGACTCTCTCCATGAACCATAAATGTGAAACGGAGCACCGGAGCAGCCAGGTGGATACACTACGATCAGGTTACCATGGAAACACAGGAAGAGGGAGTGAAGGGGTGGGGGATTGGGGGGGTGGGGCACAGGAGGCAACTCTCAAGGTGATGCTTGACACAGAATTCTGCAAGAAAACTGCAGAAACTTTAACCTGAAGACTAGATGTTCAACAAATGAGCTCCAACAAATAATCCTGGCTCTTAGTTTTCAAGTGACTCAGAACTGGAATGTGACGAGGGACGTCTGTGGAGGTGGGCGTGGCTCGCACAACCGGCTGCAGGAAAGGGGCTGGCGGGCTGGCGGCCACAGCTCATGAAGTTCTTCTTGACTGCAGTCGTAGCTGGACCGAGAGGAGATATGAACTTAGAGGAGAAAAGTTCACGCTTGTCAAACTGGCTGAGGTTTGTTGTGCAGGTGTAAATAACGTATGATGGAAATAAAACCCTTCAAATGGTGACCCTGCATGTGGCTCTTTGCTGCAGAGGCTGAGGCTCTGAGCAGCAGCGTCACAGTATTCTTAACCTCGTTCATTACGAAAGACATTTTTGGCTTTTTCATTTTTGGTTTTTTTTTTCAGTTAGTCTGGCTGTGTTGATGCCTTAGGCACACATTTTAGCCAGGATCTTATTTTTAATTTTGAAATTCTATGATAGGTTTATAACACAAATAATAATAAAATAATCAAAAAAAAGTGTCTCGGAGCTTGTTAAGGACAAAAATGTCTCTTTATCAACATGGCCATTAGAGTATAAAAAAAAAATCATACATTCCTCTATATTATGCTTAAAACCCAGTGTTGGCAACTGAAATGATGCGTGTGAGTGCATGTAGACATGGATGTGAAAGAGAGAGACGCAGAGCAGACAGACAGACAGACAGACAGACAGACAGACAGAGGGAGAGAGAGTGAGAGCGAGAGAAAGAGATAGAGAGAGAGAGACAGACAGAGACTTTCTCCATTCACTCTAGGTTATGTGTATTTGATGTATGGAGATAAAACATGAGCCCCTCGTTAAATTTTCCTTTATGTGCCACACACACACACACGTACACACACACACGTACACACCCACACACATACACACACACACACACACACACACACGCACTCCTTTGGTTCAAAACCATCTTGTAGCCCTCTGGGTTTGTTTTCACGTCCATCAGATAGTTTTTGCAGCTGTTTCATAATCAGAACCAGTCTGGAGCTTGTGAGGCTCCTCGTTTCCCACCTGGAAGCTGAAGACACTCATAGAAGCTCTGGATGGAGTGAAAGACCTCAGAAGGCTGATAGGAGCAACAAGATAACAATGATCTTTTAATAGAAACAGTAGGCGGATTTATGAATTAAGTGTTTGAGTTAAAATTCTGTAGATGAATTGGTATTCATGATTAAGACTGATCATAGATAATACATTTGATTAAAAATGAAAAAACATATGAAAAATAAAACAAATATGTAAACCTCTACTGTGCTGTGAGGGAGTTTTTTTTTAAATCTGAAACTTTGCAAAAAGGAAAAAAAATAAAAATCAGTGTTATTGATTATTGATAAACCCAAGGCTGTTGAAAAACAATTTCTTCCTATCATTCAGTATCTGGACAATAATTCACTTTTGTTTTAAAAATTTACTTTTGAACAAACTGGCCTGAAGGCATAAAATCTGAAAATCAATGAAAGTTTGGTATTTATGATCAGGACTGAAGTTGATTAATATATTCAAGATGGTAAATGTAGAAAAAGTATAATATACCGTGTATGTATATTTATGGGATATCTGAGGAAGTTTTCTTAACAATGCTCAGAGACTAAAAGGGACCACTGTCCGTCGCCATGAAAGTAATAATAATAAAAATACATAAGAATAGAAACATTAAAAACTGGACAATATCATGATAAACAGGAAAAGTACATTTAAAAACATTAGAACTCCCTATGTTTAAAGGGAGTGTTCAAGTACAAACAGGTGAGTTTTGAGTTTGGATTTGAATTGTGGGAGTGATTCTGTTGCAGAGGTCAGAGGGGAGTGAGCGGGAGTGAGGGTGTAAATGCTCTGCTCCCCACGTTGGCAAGGCGAGCGGGGGGCAAGGGAGAGATGAATGGAGGAGGAGGAGAGTGAGGCAATGTGGAGAAGGTCGGAAAGGTACTGAGGGGCGAGGTTGCGGATGGCCCTGAAGGTGACTAATAAGGTCTTGTACTGAATGTGTCGTGTGACGGGGAGCCGGTGGAGGTGCTGCAGGAGGAAGGAAGGTGGGAGGCTGGAGGTGTGTTTGGTGGAGATATAGAGCTGGGTGTCATATGTGTATCAGTGGAAGTGGATGTGGTGTTGCCAAGAGGGAGTATGTAAATGATGAAAAGCGGGAGCCCCAGGACACACCCCTGGGGCCCACCTGCGGTGACTGCGAGTGTTTGGGATGTGAATGACGTAAGCTGAACCAACTGGGAGCGGCCAGAGAGGAAGAATTTTATCGGGCATGTGTGTTAAGCCAATATTGAGTGGTCTGTCCAAGAGGATGAGATGGTGTCTGAAGCCGCACTCAGATCAGGCAGGATGAGGATGGATATGACACCAGAATCAGCAGCCAGGATGTCAGGAGTGGGTCAGCTGGTGGGGGGAAATGCAGGAAGGAAACTTCACTCAGGTGCTAAAGTGCAGGTACTTGTGGGTTTTAGCTGGCTTGCTTGCTAACACGCCTGCCTCCCACCTGAGGGACACTGGTTTGAGATCAGTGCAGGACTGTGATTCTGCGATTGTTCAGGGTGCATCAACTCTATTGCCAGTCCTTGTCTGTTCTTCGACAGGTGAGAGTGAGCTGTTCAGTCATTGTCACTCTTATTACTTGTATTTGACAAAACAGCAGCTTATTTGATGACCTCCAGAATTATTTTTGACCTCCTTCTTGTTTAAATGTTACACCAAAGCCCCGTATACACTGTATGACCTTTGGGTCGTGCCTCCAAAACGATGGTCTTACATCACACTGTGAGACAGGTTCGCAGACGGCCGCCCTCACGGTCATGCAGCCTCGGACAAATACCGGACAGTGTCAGATATTTAGGATGAACATCTCACAGTATGTTGCACCTACGACTCACGTCTGCTAAAGGACCAATAGAAACACAGCATCACGTGTAGATCAACGCAACCCCGGGGCAAAACGTCAGCAACGATAGCTCGAGACAGGTGAGATTGAAGGGAAAATGTACCAGACAATGACCCTGGGAAACCCACAAAGAAGAAAGTCTGGTGGAGTTGAGGCAGCAGAAGCCTCGCCTGTATGTGTCCTCCAGTTCTTGCCGTGACCGCGTGAAGAAGGATGTGGCGTGGAGGGAAGTAAGTAGTGGAGGAATCACAGCTAGCGGGTTCGTAATGTTAGCAGCTAGCGCGCACGCGCCGCGATATATTGCGAGTCAGTCAGCCCATAAAACTTGGTTTACAAAACCTAATAAAGTGACTCTCGTGTCTACGTCTGTGGCAGCGCCGGCTTGTTGCAGCCGCCATGTTGCCGTACAGTCTGCATGCATCAAACTTGATGTCGTACCAAAGTTTATTAGACCTTTGTCACGCAGTGTTGCTGCAACATGTGAGATTGCTAAAATCGCACAATGTGCAGGAGGCTGAAGATGATAAGAGCAGCGGCATGAAAAATGCTAAAACATTGTCACAGGCAAGATTTACATTGCGGCTAATTAGCCACCTGCATGCTGGTACTGCAGTGAACTGACTCACCAGCCCAGGGAAAGTTGAAATCCCCCAGCAGGAAGGAAATGCAAAATAAATGTGAGCCCTGCACATGCTCACCTGCCCGTAATGGCAGCATGTTCTGGAAGGAGGAAGCGTTTCCATCCCTGGACTTCCACTCATCATCCACTCATCACACATTCATCATCCAGCTGAAGAAAGTTCTGAATTTCCAATGTTGTGGCTTTTAATCATCTGTCCTCCTGTTAATGAACCCGGTATTGTGACAGAGTATTTTGTCTCTCTGCGCAACCATGTAATATATGTGAAAAGGGATTTGAGACATATTTCACTGTTTCAATAAAGAAAAACCCTATTTTTCCACATGTAATTGCGTATCATCATTTGGTGACCTGCCATCTAGACTGAAACAAGTTCTACACTTAGCTATTATCTCGCAAGAAAATTAGAGAGATTATGTGGCTATAAAAAGGATATAACCAGCACAGAAAATTATAATCAAATATTTAATGTAGTCTGCAATTTTCAACACTTCACGGAGATTTAACAAACCCTGATTACAGCAGCATGCCTAAATTGTTTCTATCAAAAACTCATCATTCAACAGATTCATGGAAATATTCATGCATATAAATGTGATTGCATACATTTGTAAATACATTTTTAGGCAGAAACATGTTTTTTTTTTTGTTTTTTTTTGACAAAGAACTGCATGACTTAGAGTGTGTGAGTGTGTGCGTGCGTGCCATAGACTGTATATATGCTCCATGTTATAGAGTCTATGGTGTGTGCATGTGTGTGTATGTGTGTGGGTCACATGAAGACAAACTAAAGTGGAACATTAACATGGGTTGACATAAATGGTAATGAGATAAATGAATATCTGATAAAACATTCCCACACACCTTCATACTCATCAGACCGGTGAGGTTAGAATAAACATGTCAGCTCACTGGGCCTCATCAACCTCATGCCTCATGGCTCTTACTTTCTCATTCACATTATGAAACACATCATTTGAGAAAAGCTGATATCACAATTCTTACAACATCACAATATCTAATCTGACTTTGCAGGTGAAATAACGTTAAATGGATTCACTCGCAAAAAAGTATTAAAACCCCCCAAAATGTGCTTCTGGCTGCCGATACACAATATGCTTTTGTTATCATTGGATCATTTCTGACCCATGTGTTGACATTTACGTTACAGATAAGAAAAAGCTGTTAAAAATCTTTCATCAGCAGACAATAGTCAGCCAAGAGGACCTCAGCTCCAAGCCGAAGACCACAATAATCTCAGGTTGTGTTTGTACCTTTCTTGTGTTGAGCCATCCGGCATCACTCCCTGTGTGTGACCTTTGTGCCCGCCCCTGTCCTCTTTGAGCACTGCGAGTATTGATGTGTTTGGTACTTTGTCTCTTTTTCTGGTTCATTAACCCTGCATTTTTCATGACCTTCGTCTGCACTCTTCGTCTCACTGGTTCTATGCGCTGAGTAAACACTTGGGCATCCTGTTCCTGATCCTCGCATCTGAAGCTGCTTTCCGACTGGCCGAGGGCCCGCTTAAACATGTCAACAATGGGCTCCTGTCGGCAGTGAGAATTGACTCTGATTGGCATTGAGACGCGGGTCAAATGACTCTGAAATGGACTCAAGTTTTTTTTATAGTCTCACCTCGGATGGGCTGCAGAGGGAATGTCACAGCCGGGTGAGCCTGCTAATTTACGGGATGATGTTGGCTCGACATGCCAATGTCGTGCCAGTAACTCTAGGTGATAAACAGACGCCGGCAGCTGCAGGACGAACACTGGTTTTGTTTTTATGGTTATAAGATGGCGCCCTGTCTTTGGCATCTCGGCCACAAACTCCATCCGCCTTCGTCTTGCTTGTCCAGTTTGTATCATCTCATCGTCTTCCGCTTACTCCGGTTCCGGGTCGCGGTCGTGCTGTAGCAGTCCCAGCTGACAAGGGGCGAGCGGCGGGGTGCTACCCTGGACGAGTCGCCGGCTCATCGCGGGGCCACATGAAGGACAGACAACTTCTCACGCCCGCACTCACACCTGCGGGCAATTTAGAGGACTCAATTAACCTCAGCATGCTTTTGGAAGGTGGGAGGAAGCCGGAGTACCTGGAGAGAACCCACGCAGACACGGGTAGAGCATGCAAACTCCACATAGAAAGACCCCAGGCCAACAGTGCTAACCACCGCACCATCGTGTCGCCCAGTTTGTATCATTTGAAAGAAAAAAGTAGAAAGTGTGGGAGAAACAGAGTTGAAGCTCATGGCTTTATGCTCCTTTCCATTGTCTATCTCGCTCTGCTCTGGCGCGCTGATAAAGTCATTGATGTGACGTCACCAGAAAAAAAGCAGTCCCTGCTCTGCTGGCAATGGGGAAGGAGCCACTGCTGATTGTTAACGAGTTTACTCGCATTAAAAAAAAAAAAAATTAAACGCTAAATCTAGTGGGAAAGCAGCACAAGCCTCCCTCTAGTGTTGGGTCGCAGCAACACAGCACACAGTGGAAGTACGTCGAGCAGTACTATCGGGTGTAGTGGTTGCATAAATCCGAGGAAGGGAAGGGTTTTGCTGCGAAGGAGTTGACACTTGTAGGCATGGCAACACCTCATGTTTCACCTCACTGACACTGAGCTTCGAGTTGCATTCACCTGCAGGACGAGGAGCATCCACACCGACCTGCAGCAGAGCACCAGGACGAGGGCGATGCCGCCAGGCCGACACCTGAACAACAGGGACGCCTGGCTGTGAGAGTGAGCAGCAGGGAGGAGGAGGCGCTGGAGAGCAAAGAACCGGAGAACAAAGATCTTTTTGAAGTTAGTTTGGTGTCTCCAGCTTTGAGACGGCCGCCTGCAGACAGACAGGCGTCCACACCGCAGTGAATTCTGTATAAGCTGTGCTCGGACTCATTTTTCGAACACCCACAGACGTGTGAGACTGGGAGCGTCACACTTTTATTTTTCACAGCCAACCGGCGCATCCTTAAATCTGTGGCTAATTGGATTCCATCGCATATCTTTGTTCTGTGAAAATTCCTACGTGACAAAATTGAACAAAAATTACAGGACTGAGATTAAAGATACATGTTGCCGAACCAGCTGGGGAGCAGATGTGACGCAGACAGCTGATTTATCTCACAACAGCGCCGCTAAGACTTTTCCATAAAACCTGGTGTTGCTCCACCCCCCCCCCCCCCCCCCCCCAC
>CAAKHG010050243.1:0-11999 GCA_901007715.1 Dactylopterus volitans
GGCGATAAACCCTGCCTCCTCCACGTTGGTGGGTGGGACTTGAGCCTTGGTTTGGTTTAAATTAGTTAGTTCAAATCTATAAGAATGGGGGTGTGGCTTCATGATTGACAGCTCCTCTGAGCGAAATCCTAGGCGCAGAGGCAGAGATGTCTTTTTAGGAATTGTACAGTAAGTCGAGAGGACGCCACTTTTCCATGACCGTTACTGTCTTTTAACGCCAGATTTTTTTTTTTAATGCTTCATTTCCTGATCGCTGCGGTGCAGACAGGCTT
The DNA here is from genome assembly GCA_901007715.1 of Dactylopterus volitans. NCBI lineage: Eukaryota > Metazoa > Chordata > Actinopteri > Syngnathiformes > Dactylopteridae > Dactylopterus > Dactylopterus volitans. The sequence goes on from CAAKHG010050243.1 coordinate 273, forward strand.
TGAATGACATCATCAGCACAAAATGGCGGCGGCGGAATCCTGGAGATCTGGCTTCAGGTTGTGGGAGCGTGTCATCCATATTAAATACGGTCTGTTTTTTATCATGTTACAAAGTGATTACATTATAATCTCATTTAATTTCAAAACCCACAGCTGAATACGTAAGCCTAAATTTGTTTTAAAAGAGAGCAAACCACCGTATTTTGGTGTCTGCCGTGGTGAACACCCGACGAGACACGATGCTAATGCTACAAAGCTAACTACAGCCCAGGCGGATCAAAAACGACGGAAACAATTTTGAGTTGGTTTCGGCTTTCGCATGCCTCTTGTTTTTGTTTCACAGGGAGAAAACAAAACTGGGTTTTTAAAAAAGATGACTAAGAAATATAATGTTTGTGTAGGCATAAAGAAGTCCGCCATATGGCTGTGGCTTTGAGGTTCTCGTGCAGGTGGCAGGAAGCAGGTGACTGCATTTCTTTCAAAGCAAATCGAAAAACAATTCCCGCGGCCCTCTTGAATGGAAAAACCCAGCTCGCACGTCCCTCTTTGCTTTAGTGCTTGAATAAAATTGGGGGTAATCTAGAATTTCAAGTCACAGTAACATAAATAAAATGCTGCCGAGTTCGGCTTTGATTAGTTTTTTTTTTTTTTTTTTTATGTACTCGGTTTTATCTGTCATCCAGCCCTTAAACCACCTGACGACTGTTCAACTTTACAAGAATGGCATCTCACGTCTGCCGGCTGTCTGAGCTATGTGAGGCTGCGTCGCGTTTTGTGGGATGCCGCGCGTGGTCCCGCAGTGGTGCACGGGAAATAAAGCTGCCACCCACCCCGAGGTGGAAATGAGATTTCCATAATTAGACCTTTTATAGGGGAGCTGGCAAGTTGAGGAGGAGGAGGAGGAGGAGGAGGAGGAGGTGACTGGCCGGATGCAGAAATTACAGTCCTGTGCACAGTTACACTTTCTACAACGAAATGTTACAAATGTCTCAGATTTTTACTGCTAATTTTTGCGCCGGATGATAAACGCCACAGTGAAAGTGTCAGCCCTCCTGTCGGCAGATCTTTGCACCTCTGGACATCATGCCTTCTCTGAATCATCTCATCATCCGGCCTTGCTTGATGGTTCGACTGATACAACATGACAAAATGATCAAAGACGCGCCGTGGCAACGCCAGCAGTCCTCCTGCATGTCCTGTCACCGCGTCCGGGCAGAGGAATGATGAAAAAGTCTTGAAAGCAGATACAAGTACTGAACTCAATTACGTGGAAATGAGCCGGGCGTCTTCATAAAAGACAAGCCGATTTTTTTCCTGCTCCTCTCGATATTCTCCATTTGTCTTGTGACACGTTTCTTCTCTAAGGAGATGTTTCTCGAAGCATCTTTTTAACTCGTGAAACAAAGTCTGCAAAATGAGCTGAATTCAATTCGGAACTTAGCTGGTTTAACACAGTTCAGATGCTGCGGGACAAATGTATGAAACACATGATGCCAAACATCTGAATCACTTAAAGCGAATATACGGTCATGAGAATTATTATTATTATTTTTTTTTTGCATATTTAACAGCCCTAACCCGTCGAGGCCTGGACTGCGCTAGACCTCTGAAGATGTGCTGCGGTATCTGGCGCCACTGAGATCTGGGGACCCTGGAGGCCGAGTCAGCACCTTGAAAACATTCCTGAACCGTTGTTGCTTTGTGGCAGGGAGCATTATGCTGCTGGAAGAGGCCACTGCCATCAGGGAATACCGTTTCCATGAAAGGGTTGACATGGTCTGGACATTTTCTACGTTTTTTTATGCTACAGCTTGCGTGTCTGGCGTTGACCATTTGCTTGGCTCGGTGTTGCGGAGGAGGTGCCAGGTCCACCCTGAGTGGCAGCGGAGGCCTAAACGTGAGTGGGTTCAAGCCGTGTTGAATTTGGCTCAACACGTAAAGCGCGAAAAACATCGCCTTCACCTCGGCCCGCCAGCAGGAGGCGCCCGGGACACAGTTCTTTACTTTACTTTGCAGCTGAAAGTTGGGATGGGTAAACCGTTTTAATTCCATGTTATTAGAGTGATGGCGCCATGGTGGCCAAAAGGCACTTTACGCAACAAAAACACACTTTTTAGGTTCATGTTCTTTGGAACTCACACAAAATACTCATCAGGTTCATGTGTGAGTATTAAAAAAAAAAAAAACATCTCTTGATGAATTCAAATACTTGGAACATGTTTTTTTTTAATACATGACTTAAAAACCAAGAGATTTTTTTCCATTATACTTTTGCCTTTTAAGTTAGCATTAAATTTTTTTGCAGGTGGTTTTAAAAAGGCCTTCAAAAAGTCTTTAAAAATATGGAGGAACCCTTTAAGCCCCTCCTTTCACAAGATGGTACTCTCTTAACTCGGATTTCTCCATTTTCATTTTTTTAATTATTAATCACCAATTTTTGTATTGGTTCTAAGAGACCTTGGTTTTAGTGCCATTGCAGTGTTTCACTTGTGCTCTTTTGTATTCTGTGTTTTTATCTAATTTTTCGTTCAAAATTTTTTGCCCTTTTTTTTATCAGCATTCTATTTACAAAATGTGTTTTATATAATAGTAGTTTCACATATGAGTTATTAACGTGATATTTTATGTAACAAGTGGCCAATTGTGTTAACTTACATGTCACCCGCTTGAAGAGCACTTTTTAACACTTTGTGATCATGCTTGTAAAGTGCCAACTAGCTCTACTCATCTTAGATCGCAGTCATCTGCTATTGTTCTGTGAGACGGGAACTGAAAGTGTGTTGGTGTATTTTTTTGGTGACACAGTTTTAGATTTTCCATCTCTGTTGCATTTTTTAACCGTTTAATATTTAAATGTATTTTATCACGCTATTTATATTCTATCACAAGTATTTTCCCCTTGACAAAAGCCGTCAAGTTGTCTCTGAAAAAATAAAATTAAAATAAATAAATAATGCATGTGTCAGTAATTTGGTACAAAATGGTTTTGCGGAAGACGCGCTAAGAATGACATCAAATTAAACCAGAAAAAAAAAAAACCACAAAAAAAAAGAAAATATGGAATCTGACCAAAATGCATAATTCACTGCACATTTATTTAGGCCACTAAATTATTCATGTAGTAGCTTTAAACACACACGCACACACCAGCAGCTGCCATCTGTTGGTTTTCATCCGGCGCTGCCGCTCATTGCAGAAGCATCTAATATCCAAACTTTAGGACGAGACTTGACTGAGAGGAATGAACGAGATCATGAAGCTGAGAGGGAGAACGGGGGGGTGGAAGGGGGGGTTAGGGGGTTGGGTAAGGGGAAGGCGGCTGTGAGCGATGATGGCTGCAGCTCAGGCAGCTCCTTCAATGCAAACATGAAAGATTTACGCCCGAGCATTGGGAAAGCCATCCATCGGAAGCCTTTGAGGTGTAAAGGAGTAAAAAAAAAAAAAAAAAAAAACCAGCCTATGAGGTTTGGATGCATGTGTGGGAATACAGATGGTAGCAGCCTCGGAGGTACGGATGTTGAAGGGAATGAGAATAGAGGTTCAGCAGGCCTCCCAGGAAAGAATAAATACAAATCCTCTGGCCTCTGGTGGTACAGATGTAGAGGAAAAACACACACACGTGCGTGCACACACACACACACACACACGGCCTGTAGCATCGCTCATTGCTTGCAGCTAAACTGCATCCCGGCACCTGGCAGGTGAAGTCAGTTCAGTGGCTCCCCCGATGCTCCCGGATGCCGGATGCTGTCTGCCTGGCGGACACCCGTGTCTTTCAGGCTCCGCCCCCCTCCTCCCCGCCCTCCCTCCGCTGTTTGCAACGCGCGCTTATCTGTTGAGAAATGTCATCTCCGAGCTCCGGCTGAGATAATTCAATTTGAATGTTCCGCATAATCAGAAAAGTGAAGGAGGGCACGTTTCGCACGCACCGGAGGTGAAGTCGCTTGCTATCTGTTAACAGAAGGCTTTTATCTTGGAAATGAACCAATGGTGTGGGACTTTTTTTTTTTTTTTTTTGGCTGCTGGCTGGATAAATCTCTGAAAATGTCTCAGTAAACAGGTGTCTTTTTTTTTTTTTTTTTTTGCTTAAACTGACCACATATCAGGATTCTACAATTTCTGTCTCAGTTTAGATGTTAAAGCCGGCCTTCAGCAGTTTTAAATCCATCACAAAGCCTCAAAACGTCTTATTCAGAAGTTTTGTTTTTTTTTTTCTTGGAAAAAAAAAAGACCTTAAAATGGCTTGGACGCACCTCTGCACCTATTTCCGCATTAAATAGTTGGGCATCCATGACTATGCTAATCTGGTCGCGCCCCTGCCACCTGCAGAGCAACACCTACTCTCCTCCTGATGCCTTGTTAGCTCGCCCGCTAGCTCGCGTCTGTCCCGTTTTCTTCGTTGTAGCTGAGGTCTCCTCCCCGCCCCCTGTGTGGTCATGTTTGGTTTCTTGTAGAAGTGCCGGGCTCCTGGAGCTGGAGCTCGTCAGCCGCGGCGTTGATTGCTGAACTCGCACACGCCTCGTAACACTTATAAAACAATAATAGAGGAGGACTCTGACAACTGGAGACCTACAGTACGTCCGCCACTGCACCAACCAAAGAAAGGCAGTGAATTGATGCCTGCACAGACGCGTCCGGCTGATCTGGAACGCATCAAATGTACAAACGACTCAGCTGAAATGCGCCGACTCGGTTTGACGTCGCATTTTCGCGTACATCTGAAGTCACGCCTGCCGACTCGCCAGGCATCACTGAAGCCGGCCGATGAGGGTCCGCCGTCCTCCCGTCTCCCTGCTCATGCCACTCCTCCAGTCGGTCGGCGTGCGCACCGAACCGACGGCATCTTCGGCCCCTCCCGCGTCCGTACAACACGAGGAAAACGATCCCATCTGTTCCTCTCTGTGTGCCTCTTTTCATCCCAAACTACTTTCGAGGAAGGCCTTTTTCTCATTTTTGTTTTGTGCGCCTGTGTTTGGCTGCGGCTTCTTCAGACAAGCATTTGCAAAAATAATTCAAGTAGCTCTCTGTCTGGATCTTTGTGAAAGCAGATTTAGCCCAGGCTGAACTGCCTATTTGACGGCAGAAACAACTCCGCTGTCTCTTTCCACGTCTTTTCTCTTTCAGACAAAACTCGGCTCTTGCCGCGGCGAACGCGATCAAATGCATATCAAGCCGCCATGTCAGCGAGTTCCATTGATGTGCGCTGATTGAAGAGCTCTTTGTTCTCCTCCAAAACTGGGATTATGACAGTTATAAATCTAATTAATTGCTGCATAACAGATTTTTTTTTTTTAAATTTTAAGGGCTGCGAAGGAGCCTCGCCAAGTGCCCCAGATCAGCTGATGGGAAACGTTTTAATCTTTGCACTAGGGGTGTCAACGTTTACAAAAATTTCTATGTGAGTACACGTTGTTTATGAATTTTGACCGCAGTTGCGCTGTATAACCAGTAGAGGGCTCCGTCTCTCCACTCATAGACCTCATTCCCATTAATTCAAATCCGTTGAAGTCGTTAACAGACGTTTATTGATCAAAGCGCTAAGAGTGCACATATCATCCTCCTGAGTAAGTAAGTCTTGGTAGAGCTTTGACACCCTCTAGCTAACTGTCGCTCTGCAGGGAACTTCCTAGCCTGGCTCGAGATGTTTCATTAGCTTTAAAAACACGTCGTCTTCAACAGTTGACGCGGGCTGCATGTGGAGGGCCCCCATTTCAGCTATTAAGTTGTTGCTAGCTTCACTCGGCGCCTTGTCGCGTTTGTTGGCTGTGTAGTTTTTTATGCCAGGCTGTGAAGCGCTAGCAGCGTTGTCAGCAGCAGTCTCTGCCTGCAGCTTGTTAGGGTGTCTCCATCGCAGGTGCTTTATCCTGCGCTGCTGAAATGAGCCAGCTTGGTCTGAAAAAGTGTACACTGGACTGTAGCTCCATTTTTTTTGCAAAAATCCTGCTCCACATTGCTGCGCTTCTTACTGACCGCCTTCGCCTCCACTGTCAAGTTAAAGTCACGCGATACATTGCTTGTGCAGCGTAACGTGCCCCGTGTATCTATCACGTGTGAGGATAACTGCACCCTTGAGAACATTTATTGTTAAGTTAATATCATCATCTTTAGCTTTCAGGCAGCATTTACACCCCTTAATACTTTATTGTTGGTGAGAAATGAACGAGGAGGAGGAAAAAAAGAACGACGTGTCGCGTACACGGTTATTGATTTTTTTCTAAACGGTTATGATTTGCTCTCCATGCACATGTGTAGATATCGACACCCCCTACTCTGCACCCATGCTCATCGCGGCCTGAGGTGGGTGTTTTCAGTTACTCCCGCTGCCTGCTTCATATCAGCATTCAGCGCAGCCTGACTGAGGGGCGAACGGTCACATCGACGGGGCGAAAACACAGGCCAACAGGTTTAATTACATATTCATCAGAGTCAAGCCGAGACAGGTGTCAGGCCGCCGCTGAGTCATGCATAATGGAGCGTTCAGCTGCAGGCCAGCGGAGCTGTTTTGGTTCGATGTCTTATGATGCCGGGCTCACGTGGAGCGATAAAGCTTGAGGTCACGACTGGAAAACAGGCGGCCGCAGCATTTAAACGGGGGTGTGATGCCTTTTGGAGCTGCAGATTAAAAAGGCCGGTTCTCTTCAAGGTTTCAGCTCCATTAGAGGCGCAAAACCTCAGGACAGTCGTCCGCGGGATCTTGTTAATGTCAGACTCAATATCGCTGAGAAGAAAAGGTATCTTAAGTTTTTTTTTTATCTACTCTCTCATCCATCATTTTTGCTATAAATACATTGTCAAATCACTAACAAAAGAGCATTGCCTGATCTCCAGTTTTCAATTTTTTTTGAGCTGCAACTGTTTATCGATGAATCATTCGACAAAAAGTAAGAAAAAACTGTGATTCCAAGGTCTGAACTCAACTGATAAGTTTTCGGACAAAATCTGATGGGAACATCTGGAGCTTCGAGAAATCACTGCCTACCAACTACTTTATTTACTACCAATATTACTTCATATAATATGCACTAACTTCATGTACTATGCACTCTAACTCCATCTACTTTTTACCCTAAAATCATGTCATGTACTACATACTGACTATTACATACTCATACTTCATGTCCCATATAATCTAACTTAATGTACTACAAAATATCTTCATGCACTACAAACGGTACTCTAAAATTCACGTACTACGTACCCTGACTTCATGTACTGAATACTCTAATTTACATTAACCGCGTACGCAAGCTTCACGCACTACAGACACAATTTTTTCAAACACTCTGAAAGTTAGAGATTAACCGTATGAGTGAATCAGCCTCGATATGTGCCACTCAGCCGTCTGAGGAGATGCAATGCATTGTGGGGCAGCCGAGCACGTCCTGTACGCCATTGACGCATACACAGAAATTCTCGTCAATCTCGTATGCATCGCAGGATTTTCTCAGGTACACAAACCTCACTTACTGTGCAGCTGAAAACACACGACGGACTCCGTTTGAAGTAAAAATTTTGTATTAGCAGCGTGTGAGGAGATTCTGAGCTGCAGCCACTCATCCACATCGTCTGACATTTCGGCGGCCAAGAAAACTCATGGATCGACTTCGAAAATAATCAGCAGCTTAAATAACTACTGTAATACATTTTGGTGGGTCCCAAAAAGGTATTGACATGCAGTCTTATTTCCTGACAAAGCTTGAGGATAGAGGAGAGGGGACTTAAACGATCTTGGGCGACTGATGCTGAATGCAACAAAACCTTGGGGGGACTGAACAGTGAGGTCTATCCAGGAAAAAAAAATGTCTGAATCTAAAACTGCTCATTGTTATTCTGTTCAATTTAGCTGAGCGGCGGCAGATGAGAGCGCAAATCTAAAAAAAATAAAAAAAATATTCAAGTGAACCCATCGCTGCGAGAACATAATTCATTTTATCTACCTCATCAAGCTCTTGAGCAATGTGAGACTCACCCTGGCCAGACTGACCCCTCCGGGAACTTTGTAGGGGACGTACTTCCTGTAGATGTGTCCTACCCTGGAGCAGGGGATGTCCTCCATCCGACCACCACACATCCACACCTACACACACAAAGGGAAAGGGATACCGCTGCGATAAAAATCACTGTCAAAGGCATTTTTGCTCACAGCGGCCGTTTGCGAAAGTGAACAGTATGAATATTTGATGAGCTGACAAGGTCAACAAACGAGAGATGAAACAGCCCGAGTGTGAGAGACAAAGCAACAGAGAGCGGACAAGGTTGGGAAGCAAAGCAGGAGAGGGGAAGTGGGAGTGAGAGGCTGGCAATGTGGCGGAGCACCGGGAGGAACCATATTATATTATATCATATATATATATATATATATATATATATATATATAAAACATGTCATGTATATGAATTTTCCACTGGGTCACACTGGGATGACAGGTGAGGATGGGGGAAGGAAACAAGAGCGCTGAGGTGAGGTCTGAGATGTTGGATAAACAGGAAAAATGAATACGAGCGATAGTAAAGGTTTGGAATTTTCTTTGGCAAGTTATTGATCAAAATTGACAACACCACGTCCTTTTCATTAACATTTTTAACGGTGCTGGGTTATAGCGAGGTGTATTAGGTGTCCCTAATATATTTTCTCTCTAATGCACATGCATATGAGTGGGATGGCCAAAATATTAGGGACACCTCTCGGTAGAATGAGGTCCAGTTAAACAGCATCACGAATTACAGTTCCAATAAAAATCAGCATAAAACTTGCGTTATGGTCGATGGTAAACATGCAGTGGTTGTATTGTTAATGCTCGACTGGTGCAGATGGAAGCCAAAAGCTACTGGAAATTTTAATAAACACACATGTAACAGGAGAAGAGGAAGTGCAGTGAACATAACTTACAGAACTCGCAGTTTTACTCTTCAAAAGACACATTGTATCAGCTTTTTTTTTTGTGTGTGTGTATTTTATCATTTAAAAATCAATCCAAACACCTTCCTGAAAAACACAAACTGTGTTTACGACCATGACGGTTAATTCGGAGCACCGTCAACCTCTCAGCCCCGTAACTCCTCCTGCTATGACATGAATGATCATTTGTCAAGTTACTTGAGGATGATGGAATTTTGCCGTGATGGTGCTTTTCCACAGACGTCTTTCGGAAGGACGCCCGGCTGGTGGCAGGGGAGCCTCTCTGATCCTCCAGAGTGGACATGGACGATCACTTCCTCCGTATCTGCACTCCAGTGTGGACAAACAGAACGAGGAGCGATAACGGATTCGGTCCGCCCTCCCCCCACACAGTCACCGCTGGGAATCGCCGGCCTGCTGCTCCGGCGTCTTCCATCCTCTTCATCCTCTACACTGAAACACTTGAGCTTCATGGCGGGGAGTCCGGCTGCAGGAGGGATCAAGAGCCTGAGCTTCGGCGCCGCTCGGATTAAGGTGGAAGTCGACTCGCTTGCCTCCGACATGCAGCCTCGACCATCGGCTCCGGGGTGGCGTTTGTTTCCACGTCAGAACGGGAATTATCACATCTGTTCATGTGGCACTTCTCAAAACAAATTACGCCGCGCTTCGACAAAGACTTTAGGAGCGCAGCCACATTTTTACTTGTCAGCATTCCACGCTGCTGACTTCATTTACATACACTTAACAGGATTATTCCTGACTGCTGGAAGTAACCTGATTTTTGAAGTCATGTAAATGAGGAATTAATTTTCCTGTCGAAAAAAAAACCCATGATGAGACGCCTTCCTGTGCTTAACAAGGGAAGGTGGTGATTTTTAATTGTTTATCTTTGTTGCCATGCATGGCTTCTGTGGAATTATATCTTAGGAGGTCAGGTCCATATTTGTTTCCAGAGGACAAAACAACCGACTCCTTGTTGGAAGTGTCATGCAACTCCTCCGAGCGACAGCTGGTGGCAGTAATGTGCTGACACCTGCAGGTTTGCACCGGCAGAGGCGGGGAAGAAGACTGCAAGCTGGCAACCGTAGTTGAAAGGATTTCTTTGTAGTTTAACAGGGGAGAAAGTACAGTTACTGTGAGGACCACACATGCATATACGGTATATGTAAACTAGACAGCTCCCACAAGTGAAGCCAAAAAGATTTCCAACGCCCCCTGGTGGCTGGCTGCAGCACAGGTGATAAACCCTGCCTCCTCCATGTTGGGGACTTGGTACAAATAAAAACATCAAAACTACTTTTTTTTTGGTTTTCTTCCATTTGAGGTTGTTTTTTTAGTCACACTGATGTTTGCCAAGTGCTGATCGACATCTAAGCGTCATGGAGGGTTTTATGGATCGTTACTGTCTGTTCCAAACATAAAAAATGTATTTTTTAACGTTAAATTGATGACTTGTGATTGAGGCGGATGGGACCTCGATACTGCGGCTTCACTTCACTGGAGGCTTGTTCTCCAGGTGAAATACAGTCTCTGCTTAGGACTCGATGAGAAAAAAATCTAAATGTTTATGACAGCATGTTATTTATAATATCCAAACTAAACTTTTTTCAACCCTTCCAGTTACAGCTTCCATCGATTTCTGTCCAAAATGCATGCAGTGAAGGCTTTGAAGGAACTCCATAAATTCCTTCTGTGGCCAGAAAAGTGTCTCATCGCTTCATCATTTCATCCAGTTCGACATTTGTGTTAAAGTCTGTCATGATGCAATATGGAGAAAAAGAATGGTTTTTTTTGAAGTCACAGTAACCTTTGACTCTAAGTTCAACTGGATGTTTATGCCACATTTGGAGCCATTCCTTCAGGCTCCCCTGGGATATGCACAGCCTACAAATATAATACCAAAGCTGGTTAAGCGATTGAAGTCACAGAAAAGCAGGTGACATGAAGCTTCTCCTTCTACCTTTGCCTGGACGGACATGTGCACTGAGAGAATCTCACTTGCTACGTGGCTTATTATCATCTAAGACTTCCACTGAATAGCAGAAATGGCTTGAACCACAGCGTCTGAACCGTACTGGGTTCTACCGAGAGGTGTCCCTAATATTTAGGTCATCCCACTCATAAGCATTAGCGTGACCCAATACAGCTCAACGACATCACATCACTAAAACCCGTCAACACTGCTCTCAAACAATAGTAACAATTCAACATAAAACTCCTGAAGGGACAATTTATTGCAGGGCTGTTGCATTATATTCTGTATATATATATATATATATGGTAAACATGCAGTGGTCATAATGTTATGAGCTTTACATTTTCATGTTTCAACGTTGTTGTCGGAATGTCGTACTCAAATCAGAGGACTATTTGTTTTTCAATGAAAATAGCCAAAAGCGCTAATAATCAACAGTACATTTTTTATTTAAAAAAAACAACCCAAAAAACAGAGAAGTATGTGGTGAGATGAAGAATCAGTGGAAAGATGATTCATTTTGGCAGTAAACCTGATTTTGCACGATCAGTTTTTACGAGCGACAAAGCTACGACACCGGGGAGGAAACGCGGCAGCATACGGCCAATCAATTCCAACTACCCAACAGTGGCCTCTGTGCTTTAATTAAGTGAGACGACAATGCCCGGACTCATTCCAAGCAGAATTCAATTATTGTGACGAGCTGCTCGGTCTGTCTCGGGCTAACTGACAGCAATGTGTGTGTGTGTGTGTGTGTGTGTGAGACAGAGAGAGAGAGAGAGAGAGAGAGAGGAAAGAAGAGGGGGAGAGAGACGTGGAGCTGCATTCCTGAAGACACAGATCCCTGCCCCTTC
>CAAKHG010050244.1:4366-15768 GCA_901007715.1 Dactylopterus volitans
TTAAAGAAAAAAAAAGTCTTTGTTTAACATTGATACCACTGCATGTTTACCATAGCATATGATGCAACAACCCTGCAATAAATTCTTCCTTCAGGAGGGCTTTTAATGTTGAAGTTTTATTGAATCTGTTTGAGAGAGGTGTTGGCATGTTGTTATTGGGACTGTAATTTGTGATGCTGTTGAACTGTACTGGGTTACACTGAAAGCTGCATGACCAGAATATTAGGGACGCCTCTCAGTATGACCACAAAACTCCCAGTGCAGTTCCACAGCGTCACGAACTACAGTCCCAATAACGTGGATATTTTCCATTTTCAAATGTATAAAATATATATCCTGGTTTAAGGTTGTAAGTCAGTTTTACTTCCTGTCAGGTAAAATGGACTTTATGGTTATGATTTTTTTTTTTTTTGGACAACTTGGACAAAAAAATGTTTTAAAAAATGCTCCTAACTTCCAAAGTTCCATGGCAACCGAGGAAACTTGAAGCTCTGCCGCAGCCACTGAAAACGACCTTGTGGTGAGATGGAAAATGACGAGGAGACGTCAGCGACAAGAATTTAGAAAATAAAGCCTTTTATTGTGTCAAGAACAAAACATTTATAAAAAAAAAAAAAATAAGTGTCTTGATTCAAGACTTTGGGAGGCAGAGGTGGTGATTGTCTAAAGGAGAAGGCAGGAGGAGACTATCCAGGAGACATCTTGAAATCAAAAGCTGAGGAGCACCCTGATCTGTGCTTTGTATCTTAGTTTCTTATACTAAAAAAAAAAAAAAAAGTCTATATTTTGTTCTTTTAAAAGACATTTAAACACGTCCCAGACTGTGAAGCGTGTCAACGCCACAACAGGCTTCAATGAAATCGATGTTACAACCGCAGCGACAGCAAAACCCTTCAATATATCGCAGAAACGACACGTAAATTTGGTTCGAGTAGATATGCTGACTCATCCTCCGCCGACGTCCCTCCTTCCTTGGTGTTTTGATCCGTCTGGGTGACTTTGGCATTTTGCTCTACAGACGGCCATCTTCTGAAACCGCTGCTGGAGGCAGGGGACGACACGAGATGTTACAGGACGTCAGCAGCAGGTCGGTGCTCCTCTTATTAGTCAATTACAAAAAAATAAAATGTCCTTTTTTGGCTTCATATAGCGCCATAAAATGTGTAAGCAGGATAATAGAAAGACGGGAAGGAAAGAAAAAGGCAGCTGCGTTCTATTGAAAACGACGATAAATGTCCAGCATTTATATATTTCGAAAAACAAAATTTATACAAAAAATGAAATTTGAAAATCGGTGTTTACATTCATTTGGAGTTTCGCTGCGATGATTGAATTTTCGATTCTAAACCTAACCCTTATGTCCAAGAGCACATTTTACTGTTGGCAGCTGGATGGATGGCGGCTCCTCTGTGCGCACACACACACACACGTGCGCGCACACACACACCTCGCTGGGTCGCAGAGTCCCCCATCACGGATGCGACCTCCAGCTCAGAGGGGTTTCTTTCCCCCGCAGGGCGTCTCGCCGCTGCCGGCCGGCTTGGAATCCACGTCCGAGTCCCTCTCTCCTCAGCAGCCGCTGTTGCGGCGCATGAAGGCGTGGCCCCGGACCGGGTAGAACATCTCGATGAAGGTGAGGGGCCCGACCGTGATCTCGCTGGGGCCCTGCACCTTGAAACCCGACTTCTGGTAGAAAGGAACCAGGAAGTCCTCGCACATGAGCACGGCGCGCCGCACGTACGGCAGGCAGCGCAGGTACTGCAGGTAGCGCCACATCAGGATGGAGCCCTTGCCCTGCTGGCGGAAGGTCCGGTGGACGGCCAGGACGTGGATGTGGACGGTGGTCCCGTGAGGCTTGTGGAGGGTGAGGGCGTCCTGGAAGGTAAGAGAAGGAGAAGGGCTGTAAGAGCAGGGAAAACGCAGAGGCGGTCGAGGGGGTGAATGTTTAAAAGCGCGTGGCGGCGGCTCGCCAAACCCCACCAATCATCCCCTCGCGCTAAAATATCTCGGCTTTTAATGATTTTTTGGGGCAAACAAAGCTGTGGAGCTTCAGGCTTGAGACACTGTGACCTCTGACCTCTGGAGCATTTTATGTTGTATAGCACTTATTGTCCTGGTTGTCTCATAACTGTCACATATACGTATGGATTTAACACAAGGTAAATGTACATTAAGAATATGAATACACGATTTGGGTTTTTTTTTTGTTCTTCAATTTCTACCATTTATATACACTTTCAATATAAAATAAGGTTTGTCTCAACTTTCACATTTGAATATTTTTTAATAAATAATTGATCACACACACACAAAGCAAATGTACATTTCAAGAATTTGAGTACATCATTGTGGGGTTAGTTTGGTCTTTGACTTTCTATCATTTAAATACATTTTCAATGTTTGTCAGGAAATGGACTAAGAGTAGATACATTTATACTTCTTCCTGCTCCTTTTCGAACACGTGATCAATTTATAGTACTAGAGTGCCGACCATCGAGTGACTATAGAGGCTTGTGGTGCGTTAGTTAAAATAATATAATACTTTTAATTGTTTTTTTGTTTTGTTTTGTTTACACTTCCGAAGCAAGGATTGCATCCTCCTCCTCCTCATCATCGTAGGATTTTAAGCAATCTCAATATGCTTTTAAAGGAGGCCGTGCAGCCCCAACGTTCTGCTATGATATATGAATAAGAGCTCTGGGTGTCCGTCACACGCTGAGGAGATAATCGGATTGAACCCCGTCTCGCGTCCCGCTGCCAGGCGGCCCGAGCGCGCCTCCAGCAGGCTCCCGCCGCTCCGTCTTACCGCGGTAAGCCGCTCCTGGTCCCACAGTGAGCCGATGATGAAGGCCACCAGACGTCCCTCCTCGAACCAGCCAAGGGACAGCTCAGGACACAAGGTGAGGAAGTGGCGCACCTCGTCCAGGTGGAGGGGGCACTCGCCCGACACGGAGATGAAGGCTGCGGCAGAGAGGGGAAAAAGAAATTAAACATGATTGAAGGGAATTTAGGGGAAAAGTGTGACTTTATAAAGATTTATTTTCCCAATTCCAATAAAACTGATTTCACACCTATGTGACTGTTGCTGGAGCTTATTTACTCTGCTATTGTCAGATTCAGGAACATTGGTTGTTGCAGATAATAGGAATAAGAATAATAATAAAAAGGCTATTTTACCTTAACCTTTTGTTAAGGTAAAAGTTTACCTTAACCTTCTGTTAAGGTAAAATAACCTGTTGATTTCCTCTGGCAGCTCGGACGATATCTTAGAATTATATACAACTGTTCAATGAGTAAATACGTTAATACATATTTTTTTTAAACGTGGGAATAAGTGAACTGGTTCCTGTCATTTTCCCTTCCCAGTGCGCGGCGGACACTGATGACTGGATAATACCAGCAGCTGTTGAAATATGGAGGCTTCCCCTCACCTTCCCTCTCGATCTCGAACACGCTGATCGCGTCCTCCGGGCTCAGGGAGCGGAACTCGCTGGCCGGCAGCGTGTGGCGGCGCCCCTGCGGCACCGGGGAGCGCACGTGGAGCGGCCTCAGGAACGGCACCGCGCTCACCAGCGACATGTCGCCGCTTCTCCGGTGAGCGTTTCTGAGGCGAGGCGGGGACGGCGACGGCGGGGATGGCGGGGACGGCGTCGGGGGTTCTGCTCTCTGGCCGCGCGCCGGCGTCCGCTGCTCCTCGAGCCGGGCTCCGGTGCGTAAAAACGGGACGGCGCGTCTACGAGTGAGCTCGCAGAGCGGCGCGCCGCGCGTATTTATAGCCGGCGGGGCGCGGTAATCCCGGAGCGGGCTGGATGACCGAACCCGTCACTCCCCCGCGAGGGAGCCGAACAATAACCATGTTTATCTGGGGTCGTGAGGGGTCACGGGAGGGGGCGATGTTTGCGTGCCGAGGATGATCCTCGTCATGCCCCCCGTCCGACTCGCAGCAGATTTGGACTTTACTGATCATGTGTTGCCTTCAAACCGACATGTGAACGCGCGCGCCGGGTCCCAGTGGCGCCGGTGCACGGTTCGATTTCGAGCCACTGGGATTGGCCGGGCCCCTTAACGTCGGCGTCCATCACCGGTAACGCGGCTATCACGCTGAGGAGATTGCGCGCGCGCGCGCTGCCATCGCCTAACTGGGCCATCTGAGGGACCCGACTTGTGGTCTTCATGTGATTTCTCTGAAGGAGGCTTGCCACCGGCTCTCCATTGTCAACGTAACACCCCCCCGCCCCCCCTCCCGGCCTGCACGACCACCCCCCCGCGCTTCTTCATTCTCCAGATTGTTTAGAGGATTTCAGGAGGTGCATTAGTGGGTTTGTTACCCTCCTCAGTCTCAAATGAGCCACGTTGAGAACTCCAGCCTTCCCTGATGGTTGGTGTCGGGGTCGTGGCCCTCACTGAATCAGGGGAAGAACCAGAACCAGAACTAATGTTCCGTCTGTGGTCCAATCAGCAGGTGGTCCCCCCCCCCCCTTTCCCCTCTAACGGCGATGACCAATGTTCGTACAATCAATATTTTGATGGCAATATTTCCGTATCGATTGTTTTTAATAAGTGTTTTTGTTCTTTTAAAGAGCGATTTCTGCTTCTGCTTATTGAACATTATCAGCAAACACGCAGGTTTCTTTATTTCAGTAAAGATCACTGAAATAGCGAAGTACATTATTAATAAGAATAGAAGCATATATAATGTATTATAATTATACCCACTCTAATAGGCTATATAATGCAACATTAAATTAATTTATTCTTTATATATATATATTTTTTTGGTTAATCAGTTTATTTAAGACTAAGCTTCTGAGCTAAATTTCATCTGACGACATCCAATAAAATTAAACATTACGGTTTAAAAAACAATCGCACAATGATCCATAATCGCTACGCAACAGCAGCAGCCCCAACAAAAACGATAACGTTTCAAAAACACCTCTCAACAACAACTAGAGTTCATGATCGGGGTGATTTTAGCCTCCATTTTCATCTTAGATTTCACCAATCAGACCCCAGTGAGCCCCAGCCGCCGCCGCCCCTTTAAATGTTCTTTTAAGTTCCTTCAACAGCTTCACACTTTTTTTTTTTTTTTTTTAAGCTTCACACTTGACTTTCACTCATGGCGTCCCTCGGTGACACTCGCTGGACTTCCTGGTTCGGTCACGTGACATTAACGTGCGAATCTTTCCCGGGAAGTCGTTTCCAAAATGGCGGCGTAGCCGGTCAGCAGGTGTGACAGAAGGGACTCATTTTTAAAAGTTTTTTTTTTTTTTTTTTTAAACAGAGGATTCTTGTTTCTTCAAACTCTTTATTGTTTAATAAAGTTTTGAGTATGCGGGCGTTCCATATTAGGAGCACGCGAGCTGGTGTGATGGCAAGACACAGAGACACGAGGAGTCTCACTGAACAATCACATGTCTGGAACTTACCGGAAAACAGACGGGAATCAGCTCATTACACTCTAGTTATGAATTTTTACTTGGTCTTTAAGCCTGAATCTGATTGGATTGGACAATTGGACAACCAAAGTGCAATATGTAACCAACCAATCAGAAGCCTCACAGGCTCCGAAAGTAAGTAGGAGTTGAGGACACCAGAAGATTTAGTTCTGATCCCAAAATATCGGTTCCTCAAGAAAACCCGGACCACCATCTGAGGATCGGCTACAGCATCAGTCACGGCGGCACTGAGGGATCGGCGTCGGTTTCTCTCCCCACAAATGTGCGTTTAACCAACAAGTAAGGCTGTTTCAAAACGTTCCGCCCTGCCGACACGCTCCTTTATGACACTACATCCTGGAGGTTCGCCGTCGTGATGGGAATTCCGGCTCTTTTCAGGGAACCGGTTCTTTTGGCTGGGCTCACTAAAGAGAGCCGACTCTTGTGGCTCCCAAGCGGCTCCTCAGAGTTTTTGTTGCTTAGATTAACTCCTTACAAAATTACATGCTAAAATGAATGACTGATGTACATAACATCAAATGTTTATTATTTATACTGTAAGGTTCTTCGGTTCTTTTTCTGAAACAGCTCCAGGAAGAGTCTGGACAGAACGCCAGGTCGGAGACGCAGCATTTATGATGCTCAAATGCAGAGAAAATACTCAGCTGGTCAGTCAGAGCGAACACAGTTCCCAGCCGGGGGGGCTCTGTCTCTGTACGCCACGCGGGATGACACGAGATGAGACGAGCTCCGAGTAGTACCGTGTTAGACTTCATCATACCCACTTTGGCTCACTCAGTGACATCATCTTCAAAGACATCGTTGTGAGACTCAGTGATGCCACGCAGTCACATACAGTGTCTCGATGACGCCACGCGGCGGCTCGTCGATCCCATACAGCAGACCCAACGATATCGCATAGTCGCGTACGCAGTGTCCTAATGACATCATACAGCGGCATGCAATAGTCACGCTTTGACCAGTGATAACAGAGTCAAGATTGGCATGCAAAGCGAACCAAGTGCCTCAGCTCTGAGGGATCCGTCCTGTTTCTCCTGTCAGTGTAAGCCCAGCTCTGTCTCTCCCTCTCCCCTGCTCTGTCTCGCTGTGCTGCGTGTGACAATCCCTTGACCAATCATGTGCAGCTGCCGGGAAAAAAAAAAAAACAACAAAAAACAAACATCTCCCAATCAAGAGCCGGCATCCTCGGTCAGTTTAAAGAGCCGGCCCTAGGAGCCGGTTCGTCTGGGAACGACCCATCGCCAAGTTCACCGCGTTCCAATTCATGAAACCCACCAGGCGTTCGGACATCCGGCAGAAGACGCAACTCTAAATTCCAGTTTACAAGGTTAATTGTTGCTCGCCGCTCGTTTGAAAGCTGGTATTGAGCACAAAGTACAGCCGGGGCTGATGGGAGCATCATATTGTCCTAAAGTTTTGCGCAAATTGAAGTTTGGATTTTAAGGTGAAGAACTGTGAACTGAAGGAATGAAGGTTTGAGGACTGTTTGTTTCTGTTTTTTTAAATGATCTATGTACAAAAATGTAACCACTTCACTTTAAAATAATAAAATACGTTTTATATAGTTGCTATTTGTCTTCATAAACTGCCCTGTGTTTAAATTATTAAATAGTATAGTATCATATTGGATTGTCATTATCCAATCAGATCAAGATGTACAGACAGTAAAAAAAAAAAAAAAAATGCTCTCGTAACTTCAGCGCGACATTGTGTGCGGGAACTTTGAGCTTTGTAGTCAGACGGCCACAAAAGCGCCTTTGTTTCCACAGTGTCTTTGTGCAACCATGCGTTACTCTTGCAAGCGCACATCTAATCTACACGGGAGCATTTTTATTTTATGGATACAAATATCCTCCACAAATACAAACCTTTTCTTTTTCGTATTTTACTTTTTTTCTTTTTTTTTTTTTGGAGAGAGGCGCTGGGTGGTGTACAACGGTTGAGTTTCCACAGCAAAACTTTGGAATCATTTGTGTCCATCAGCATCAAAGCTCAAGCCCTCCATTGTGACGCATTGCCCGTAGTTGTATGAGGGACTGCGGCTCATGACTGCCGCTCAGTGGTGGGAGCGGGCATTACGTCATGATGCTCCATCACATTGCGCAAGTTACGCAGCTCTCCGTCGCTACGTAAACACGTGCACTTCCCTGCTTCCAGGTTACAGTTTTCTTTTTCTTTTTTTTCCCAGTCTACCGTCATCCTCGCGCTCTAGCATCACTCCCTGACAACAGCGGCAATGGCGGAGCCCGGAGCACCGGACGCGACGGACGCGGCGGAGCCAGCATCCCCGAACCCGGGCCTCTCTCCCGCGCCAAGCCCCAGCTCGGAACCGCTGTCCATGGCTCTCTCCCCCACGGCGGACGGCTCCCAGCGGCTGCTCTTCTCCCACGACCTGGTCTCCGGGAGGTACCGCGGATCCGTCCGGTTTGGCCTCGTACGGATGATCCACGGCGAGGAGGATTTCAACTCGGACTCGGACCTCGACGATGGCGGAGGGAGAGGCGGCGGCGGCGGCGGAGGAGGCGGCGGCGGAGGCGGACGAGGAGTCCCGTGTGGTTCGGACACGGAGAGCGCCGCGGACACCCCGAGTCGGCCCCTGGGCAGAGGATTCGTGCGCGTCCAGTGGTACCCCGAAGGAGGAAAGCAAGATATCAGGGAGACAAAGGTACCGCAAACACGCTAATGTGTAAACTCTCCACCCTGACACCGGCTGTCTGTCTGCGCCCGACACTGTTTTTTCTTTAATTGACCGCGTGTTATGTGGAGGAAATTGTGGAAAAGAAGGAAATAAAGGGGGTTGGGGGGGAGCTACTCGGAGATAAGGTCCCGCTAATCCATCCGCCTCAGACGCCTGTAACCTAGCTCGCTAACTGGCTAGCATCCAGGCGCGCGCGCACACACACACACACGCACGCATGCTAGCTAGCAGGTTTTAGCTCGTAGCCTCATGTCACTCAGCCGGCGCTGGCGGGGTGGACGGGGCCGGTTCGGCGGGAGGAACCGCGCGGAACCGAGTCACAGCTGCGGGTTCGGGGCTTTTATTTGGCGCGGCTGAGGCCCCCGGGTGGCGGCTTTGTTCTCGCGCGCAGGTGGAACCGCGGGCTTGGACAGGTGCAGGAGGAACCAAACTCCCGAGATTAGCTCATCCTCGACCCGCCGCCGCGGCTCCCTCCCCCCCCCGGCCCCCCCATCCGCCCCGGCCCCGGCTTGCCGCTGGGTGTTGCCTTGGCATGATACCAGACACGGTCACTGCACATGATAACGCACCCCCTGCCATCACGAGCTTTTCTCACACACACACACACACACACACACACACACACACACACACACACACACACACACACACAGAGCTCTCTCTTTATTTCAAACCAGTTCGACCCGTCAGCTCGAGTGAGGTCAAGCAGGTTCACCTGTAATTGGGAGATCTGGGCTCAGACTATCAGTGGATTAAGCAATATGTCAACCGGCAGAATATTAATCCCCGTAATCTGCAGTGATGATGGAGCTAATATGTGCTGCTTCCTCTTTGATGCCAGCGCCTCTGAATAATACTGCCGGTCAGGCAGAAGAAGACGCTTTCTCCTCTCTGCCCCAGGTTCTTACAATTAATTTCTCTGTTATTTTTGGACTATGGAATGTCAGAAAATGGTGAAATATGCCCGTCACCTTCTCCTAGGCCGGTCCTAAACACAAAAGCTTTTGACTGACTTGCCTAGAATTTCGGATAAACCAGAAAATGCTCAGTTTTGGGAAGCTGGAGTTTTCTGTGGCGTTTTGTTTTTGGCTTGAAAACGGCATCAAATGATTAACAAAATGGTTGTTGGGGAATTTTGTTGTTGTTGATTGATTGATTGATTGATTAAAGCCGTTGATGGCTATAAGGTCTCAATACTACTGTCACTTGCGCGCGAGTGGGGAGCGGTGGGGGCGACATGCCTTTACCTCTAATTGGGTCTATCAGACAAGTTGTGGCCAATTGGAGATGGAGTTTAACGTTGAATGCCTGGGGGGGGAAAAATCAGTGTAAACCTGCAAAAAAACTGAGATTAGAGACGGTAAAGGAAAGTTTTCTGGCCGCTATTTTTTTTCTGTCCTAAATGATAATTACAGGGTTTCCGCGGGGTCTTTAAAAAGCTCGTCTGCCGTCGCCGCAGCACTTGGAGTCCGTGGCAGGTGTTCTCGCCAATCATTAGCGGCGTGCCATAGCTGGGGGGCCTCACCGGGCAGCTCCCGCGCTCCAGCAGGACGCGCCTCCGCCAAAAGTCGACATCATACAGCATGTCCTTCAAGACGTCACACAGCAAATCTTGCAGTTTATGGAAACGTGCGTCTGCTGCCCGACGGCCCCGGCGGCGGCGGCCCGTGGCGCTCCTCTTCGGCAACACCTACAGCGCGCTGGTGCTGCGGCGACGCCCGAGCGGAGCCGTTGCAAAAGCTTCCGGCGAGGCTTTGTCCTGCCGGAGCCTGGAAGCTGCCTGTTGAGGCAGGCCGCCAACGCCTGCCGCCAACACCTGCCACGGACCACCGCGCGCTGCAGCGATGGCGGAGGCGGCACAGCGTGCTGCCGGCCAAGGCCCAGCCCGGGGCACGGGACCCCGAGCTGCAGGCAAACATGAGGGTGAAAGCGCAGTGTGGTCTCCCCTGGGCCGCTTTTTCTTTTTTTTGTTGTTTTGTTTTAGGGACACAGGTGCGACAAGTATTACATAATCTGACATTACCCAAATTTTCCAAATTAAAAATGTTTTTACCTAACGAAATTATCTGCTTCAATCCATGTTTGTTAGTGTTTAGCCTTTCTGAAACCGCCTTTTTACTTCTCAAAACACTTTGCCTCAATTTGCCTCATAATGTTAAAATAATACAAGCCTACTCTAATAAAAAAACCTTCTCTCAGACTATACTATTTCAATGAGCACATTGAAAGATAAAAAAGGGGAAAAACAGACACAACACAACAATAATAACAAATAATTGTGTTTTCCTCCAAACTGAGATGAAAAAGAAATTGTATTTAGTTGATTCATTTAAAATATAAAATTAAGAATGAAATGTCATAATATAATGAATTTAATGACATTTCTCAAGCACCAGATACATTTGCCAGCTCTTTAATTTCTACTAGTCTAAATTTTATTTTTTGGAGAATGTTGGAGAAGATCTGAGGTGAGAATTGCTTGTAGCTGATTGTAGCTTCAGCTGGCTATGCTAACGATTTGCAGTGTTTGCGTTATTCTGTGATAGATTTCCAGCAGTCTGGCCACATGTATTATACGCAAGGTGCAACTGTAAAAAAAAATGTCACCTCTTAAAAGCATGGGCGACGGGAACATGAAGTAGTGTATGGCGTGTAGCATCGGGAAATGTCCTGGAAAAGTCCAGGAAAAAAGGATTTCAGGAAAACAAGAGCGGGAGCCCTGACAAACACGGGCGCACACTTTCATTCTGTGGGCAAACGACGAGTTTAACCGCAATTGCTCTACAAATGGCCCAAACCTGCTGTCGCTGACATTTCCCAGCATTCTGGCGCTTTGTGGAAGAGGGTCACGAACTGTCAAAAGGTCTGGAACGCGCTCACGGAAGCTCGTTTTAGAGGACGCAGGAAGAGACCAGAAGAAGTCTTTTTTTTTTTTTTTGGGTGGGGGCGGTTGGGGGATAGGGGGGAAGGGGGACACCATTGCCTTGCTTTGTCCTTTTGAGCTAAATGAGCAACGTTCTGGCCCGAGTGACATTCAGCTGCGGCCACAACAAAGGTTCCGTTAGACAATGACAGTGATGTTTACACACCACATGGGCTGTTAGTGCTGTGTCATTGGTCTGTGTAACTGAATCTAGTGTGCGCTGGTATGTTTGAATTTCATTCTGTGTGTGTGTGTGTGTACAGTACAGCGTTCTCCTTTTGCAAATTCACTTGCACCGCCTGACCCCCCCCCCCCCCCCCCC
>CAAKHG010050244.1:15788-30461 GCA_901007715.1 Dactylopterus volitans
AATTCCCCTGCCCCCCCCGCCCCCCCCCCCCCCCTCCACCCCCTCCTCTACCACACCACCGCCCCCTGTTCCCCCCCACACCGTTCTCTGCTGCCTCGCCACATGGAGCATGATGAAGAATCTTCATCAATAATTCACCATCGCTACCTGCACTATGCAAAGTTGCATATCTTCAAGATATCGCTGCAAAGTTTTGACTTGTGTTCGTTCTGCGAAGGACCCCCCCCTGCTTCCCCGCCACGTCGCCCCCCCCCCCAGCTCTTAGGGGCGTTTTAGTCGCAGGAAAAAAACACGATGCTCGAAATCCACCACTCTTGCCAGGCTTCCGTCGAGGGGTTAAGATAACCTGCCCTTTTTGCGCTCAAAACTGGGCGTGTGAGAGCAGCTCGGAGCACAACAGCCGCCATTAGGCGCAAATAATTGATGATCAGCGGTGATTCAGCTGTGCTCCGCCGCGCGTTTTCCTCGCTGCAACATATGCTAATGAAGAAAGCCGGTGTGCTGTTGACAATTTCACGTTTAATCTGGCTCAGTAGATTTTTTTATTTTTTTTTTTTTTTTTTAATCCACCAGAATAAATTGGACGTTTTTCTTTTCAGAAATGATGGGAAATATATTGTTTAAGTCACTTTTCATGCTCCGCTGAGCGCTTCCATAGCCCACTGCTGTTATTTCCGGGGCGAGATTGTTCCTCATGTGGCCGAGAAGGACGCTAATCTGCCTCTGGCGTGCTCCCTAAAAACATGACCCACCACACAGCCACTGCACAGGACCCGCCCCTCACTGAGATCCCCGAGCGTCGGACCGACATCCGGCACATCTCACTGTGAGCAACAGTGACAGCAGCGCACATGACGCGGCATTTGCGAAAGGCCTCAACTTTTAACACCTCGCGCGCAGTTGCGGTGCGACATCTCACCACGGAGGCAGCGGGTTGCCATTTTGAATGCTGGCTTTGCTCCCTCCCGCTCGCAGCCCGCGCACGTGAACCGCGGCAGGCTGGAATGTTAGAAACACCTCTGGAGTGTTACATAACGTCTTTTTAAGCGGCGCCACAAAAGCCACAGCAGCCGCCAAAACGATCCAGCTGAGTCAAACAAACGGCGCATTATGACTTCAGTTTTATTCCGGGACCGCTGCCTTTTTAAAATGCTGCACTTCACGCTCGGCGCACCAAGTAAACTGGATGCTGAGTGTTTATAGAATACATCACGTGATATTGTGACGGGATATTTCACGCCAGATGACATCTACCTGTCCCAAAGCTAATACGAAGTAGGCTGTTCAAAAGTGAATGCATGTCAGTGCTTCTTCTCAGGTGCTTAAAACTTAAATGCATTTGGGTTTGGAGGCAGTGCTGTAAGCCAATATTGGCAATATTTGATGCATGGGAATTTAAAAATTTTTTTTATATTTGTGGATTCACAAAGTGGCGCCCTGCCTACAGGTTTCCATATGGCTCTTGAGACCTTTACAGGACATTTTTGCACAGTAATGAGGAAAATGTTGTCACATGAGGACAATTTCAAGGGTAAAAAGGGCAAAATGCTTTAACGTAACACATAATGACATTTAGATTTTAATAAAGGATGGTATGAGGCTGAAGTCTGCGCCGGTGCCACAAAAATTGTTTCCCGCCTGCTGCAACTTAATGAAAGTTATGAAAGCAGAAAGGCTGAATTCACGACACCGATTTACATCGCGGCCGAAAGGAGACAGGTGCATCCATCCAAATTCAAGCTGCCGCCTACCAGCTTTGAACTATTAAGTCCTACAGATTTCTCCATAATTATTTCAGACGCTAAATTTTCACGTCGTTCCTCTGGCCCAGACTCCCTCTAGAAAACGTGTGATATTTACACTTGACATTTCCCCGGGGCCGCTGAAGCCGCTTTACCTTCAAAAGCGGCACGACGCATTTGATGTCAGTTTGTGAGTTGTCCTGTGTTGTCGGTGCAAAGTGCATGTATGAGTGTGTGTGTGTATGGGCCTGTGTGTAGGTATGTGTGTGTATGATGAGCCGTTATCGTTATTCGCTTTGGATTTCATGTCAGTGGTAGATTTACAGCGCATGGAAAAAATATCTTCACCTAGTGGGAAATTTTGAAGGGATTTCAACACCAGAGAATCAAAAAAAAAAAAAAAAAAAATAAAATCGTAATGCTGTGTATTAAAAAAGATGCATATTATATGGGAGTCAATGGCACGAAAAAATGCCGAAGGGACACAGATTGCTCTATCTAGTTTAAAGGGTGTATTAAAGACAAAAAAAATAATAATTTCACAACAAAATGCACAACCTGGCCAAATTTTATGCCATTTGCATCAACGCAGCCAAAGTTCTGCCCCAGCAGGGATTCTTTTACCACTGACTCGCCAGGTTCCTTTTACTACTGATGCACAGCGAAAAATATAAAATAAGCGTCTCGAGAGGCAGTGAAGGGGGCGTGGAGCGGTGCATGTATGAGCAAGGGCCCCGTGGTTGTTGCCGGCGACGCTGCTGGCTGCTACTTTAACTGCTTTGTTTTGTATTTTTTTTCTTAATGGGTGGTGTCAATGAGGCGGCTGACTTGGCTTTCACAACTATTTCATAAAGGTATTGCCGTCAGATAGCGGACGGTGTTGCCGTTATTTGTCCACGTTTCGTCAAAGTAATCTCACTTCACCAACTCTCGGCCGCCAAGGCACTCGACACACCCGACTCTCCTGTGTGCGGTTTTAATTGGAAGATAGTAGATTCTTCATGTAATCTTTGCAAGGCAAGAAAATTGCCTGCCTGCTGTCAGCGATTCAGTATTTTGATTGTGGAAGATAATGATAATTTCCCTCCCAGGCTTTAAAAAGGTGAAATAATGTGCAATTTCTGCATTAAAATGTCTAAAAACAGCCTATTTTACGGCCCTTTTTCAAAAATACAAATGGGACGCTGGGTAAAATGAATGGAAACGGAATGTGTTGTAAATGCAAAGCATTCAAACCCCAGATTTGATTGACAATAGCATAAAATATCAACTATTAAAGCAGAAATTGTAGTGTTTTTTTTTTTTAATTGTGTGCATGGAAGCCCTTTTTGGATTGGGCTCTACTTGACATCATTAAGGTGGTGTTACTCGTGTGCTAGCTTTTTTTTTGTGGCTTTGATGCCTGATGTCGGGACGTTTTGTGTCTTTGCGCGTCCGCGTGATTGGCGGCTCTGATGATTTGCGATTGCATTAGACTCTGTAAAGTTTTTGGGAAGGAATTTGGGAATGACGCGTCCGCCTAACCGATTCCCTCGGCGGACTCATCACTCCATAGCCACCCACCCAAACCACTCTTTCCCCGAATCCCTTTCTCGCTATATACCCCTCCTTGAATTTTTTTCTTTCAGCATCCCAATTTTTTTTTCTTTTTTTTAATGGGCTCAGAATTTTATATTTAAAACATTTTTTGTTACTAACTACATTATTCCAACGATTTCAAACGGGGGGGAAATCTGTAACACTGTTCGCGTTAATTGCTAACTTGACCCCCGCTAGATGCTAAATCACAGCTTTTCTCCGCCACATACTGTAGAATAACGTCTCCACCGGTATTTCATTTTGCAACACGGCAACCCCGCAGAGACATCATCCACTGATCTATTTCTGTGATATGCTCCTATAATTTGCTCGTGCCAGCCACCGAGCAAATGCAGACGGTACCATACAAGCTCCAGCACACTTTAAAGTTTCACCTTATTGTTTAGAATTGTGGATAAGGGTCCCCCTGACTGAATGCACCGTTCACATTACTTTAGCTGCGGGAGCTCTGTGGGTGTCCCATCTATGAACGTGGTCGCTCAACGGCGACGACAACAACTCCCAT
The DNA here is from genome assembly GCA_901007715.1 of Dactylopterus volitans. Lineage (NCBI taxonomy): Eukaryota > Metazoa > Chordata > Actinopteri > Syngnathiformes > Dactylopteridae > Dactylopterus > Dactylopterus volitans. Next base: position 19,635 of record CAAKHG010050244.1, read on the forward strand.
AATCCCACGCTGCTCAACGATGTGATCAAACTACATATTTTGTTTATAGTTTGGGAGGCCTGTTACTGTTCTCATCTCTGCTGTGACCCACATTTTCGGCGCTGAAAAGTATGGAGGCCGGAATCAAGTGTGCGGCAGTGTGTCTCTCTTCTGGGCTCATAGAAACAAGCAGATAATTGCAGGAATTCTTTGATGCAAACACCAGATTTTAGAACCATACGAGCTGATAAACTGCATCTTGCTGTTATAGGCTAATATTTCTGTGCGTTTCATGGTAAATGCTCCTAGGTGGATAGTAAGAGCCGTTCTTTAACATGGTGCTTGTGTAGTGAAGGATTTTTTTCTTTCTGTGCAGGTCTTTTGTTGCCATGGCACCCGATTTTTAGATTTTTTTTCTTTTTTTTTTTCAGTGACTTGTGATTTTTCATGCTTGAGGTTAATTTGATGCTCAAGTTTTTTTTTGTTTTTTTGTTTTGAGGAGTTCAACTTGTCATGAATCTTGTCTTGCTGTGTGTGTGTGTGAGTGTATGTGTGTATATATAATACATATGAAACTGACATTCTAAGAAACCACAAACCACATCTGACAACAGAATCTTCACTTTGAAAGTGTGACTTTAGTCACCGGCTGCTCCGGGCCTGTCAAGGTCCCCGAGCAGCATCGGCTTCCTCAGAGAGCTCTGTTCCTGCGGCGCAACCTTTTTTTAAATTCCCATCCAAGGACAGAAGCGGAGGGCAGCCAGCAGCGGGACATGGCGAAGGGCTGTCCGAGACCCCCCCGAAATGACCATCCGTCCACTCCTGGTGTGCATGATACTGAATGGCGATACATTCAAAAATGGACGCCATGCTCTTGAAGAGGTGGCGTCAGGGCCGTGGGTCTGAAGCAGCTTTGACGCCCTGATCATGAGCTCTTCCATGGAAATAGCAGGGTTATGACTCTGTGTGTGTGTGTGTTTGTGCGTGTGTGTGGTGGAGTGGGGCGGGGGGTGGAGAAGGGACTCCGCTGTGGTTAAAAAAGCGGTGCTGCAGCGAGAGACGCGGTTAAGAGACAGGAAAGGGGCGTCGGGGTTTGGAGGCGCGTGGTGGAAGAAAGCGTTGAATTCCGACGGTGCTTGAATCTTGAAAGTCCTCAGGAGAAATGAAACAAAAATATTCGCTGGCGAGGAAGCGATGAGACTGGCAGTTCAGTGGCAGATGGCTGTTCTGGTGATTTTTCGGGCTTTTAGCTCTTGAGATGGTCGGGTCCCCCCCTCTGCTCTGAGCCATTTTAAATTCCAAGCGGCCTCTCGGCTGCTGGTCCACATCCCAGTTTTGCCACACCCAGTTGCTAAGGATGCACTGATAGGAAATATTATTTATTTTTTTGGTAACCTGCCGATCAGTCAATACAATACAGTATGTGGCATTATGGTTCACATCACTAACGTGGAGCAGCGCAGACACTCAACTTGAAGGCGCTAACGAAGGCAGAGTGGCTAAAGCTAATGAGGGCAGAACCGTCGACAAGCCAGCAGCCTCGACTGTACACAACACTGAGCACACCTCACAGACCTGCCTCTTTTTTTTTTTTATTTTGAGACGCCCTTCAGTGTTGTGCAGTGTAAAGGACATGGAACACATGACACAAATGACTGTGTGTGTGTGTGCGCGTGCGTGTGTGTAATGCAACAACCACACCCAAGTTACCCTGTGAAAAGTAACGTTATTTCATGCTACCACTGAAGGGGTCAGTGATTTTTAAGGTCGTTCCCTGGTGACACACGGGGGAGAAAGAAGAATCGATATAAATCCGCAGGGCGGTCCTTGAGAGCAGCGCAAGTGCTGGAGGATGTGACCACAGGATAAATCCATCTGTCAACCTCGCGCTGCCCTGTGACCCCCAAACACCCGGCGGCAGCGACGCGGAAACGCCGCCCACCAGCATTATTCAATGAATATAAAGGGAACCGCTACTCAATTACATTCACCTTGTCACAAAGAGTCTCTCCGCTTCCCCCCATCCACTCGCTTATAGTCGATGCTAATAAAAATATTTAAGATATAAGATGAATAGCTGATGATTGACGTGCCTCCGGATTTTCCAACCAAATGTTAGAGGCGTGCACAATTTTTTCCTCAAAAGAAGCGCATCCAGAACCTCGGGACCTCTACCACTGCGTGCAGATCCTCTAGTGCTGCATACGGGAGCTCTACTAATGCATGTGGGTCCCCGGGAACTCTAGCATTGCATGTGGACCTCAGTTGTGGGCTCATAGCCATGTAAATGTAAGAGCTAATAATGTCGGTAACGTTCTTGGGTGTGTCTGCTTTCCTATGCAGAGGATTGTTCTGAACACCGTGGATAAGTTACTGAACTTCCCGAGCTCCGGTCATTGGCACATCTGGGCGATGGTGTTGAATATGCATGTTAGCAGCATGTTGGTTTTGTGGTCCTTTTGTACGACACATCGGCCTTCGCTGTTGTAGCCCACGGGGAACCAGCTGCTGATTTGAAAGAAGCAGACGGGTCTTCTCTCTCTGGTGTCATCTCCACTCACCATAGTTGCTCTTCCGCTGCTCGTGTTTGGTTACGTTTATATTCTTCTTCTGTTGCTTTAAGGGCAGTTGGCAAACCACTTTTAGTTGCATTACCGCCACCTGGGTTGGAGTGTGAGCGCTGCCATGTTGAGACGTGTTCTTTCTCTGACTGCGTACAGAGAGCCGTGATTGGTATTCGCTATGACTACGCGCACCGCTCCGCCCCTGATGGACATTTACTTTGGACGCGCACAAGACTTCCCGGGGGGAAAGCGCGAGCCACACCAAATCTCAAACGGTGTCGCACTCGCGTCTCGCGCCTTCCGATTTGACTGAGCCATGACCAAAATCAGGGCCGCAATCGCTCGTCCCGGCGTTAAAAACCTCCATCGGCGCGGCGCCATTGGCTCAGCCACCTGCAGGTTGCCGGAGGTGGGCGGGGAGATGATGGCGTAATCCGGGACGTGACTGCTGCCAGGACCTGCTCGGCAGCGCTCTGCAGCACGGAGGCTGCGCTAATGGCGTTGAGCCGCTGCCAGAAACGAAAAACCCACACCGTGCGAGGCGCCGGTTCCTCTAATATCCTTTTTTTAGCAAATTCCTCAAAGGGTGATTGCGGGGGGGAAAAAAATGAAATTGTGATGCGAAATTACCTATGCGGCATTGTAAGATCCACGTGTGGTCTGTTCATCGTTGTGCTCTCGTGTTAATACAATCGGCACTTATTGAAATTTGAGTGTCACTTTATGGCGCCTTTTTTTTTTTTTTATCGCGGGCGTTGTCTTGCTCACACACACTCGCACACACACATACCGTGCCCTCACCGGCTGTGGCGACTGCACCCCCATGATCCGGCGACGCCCCAGTATGAGAGAGAACGTCGAGCCCTGCGATGAGGCTCGGCGGGCAAAGGAGGAGGCGGCCGAGATCGCCGAATATATGAGATGTGTGATTTCCCCCCCCCTTCGCAGCCACGTCTGTTGGGATCCGGAGCTTTTAGAGTTGGACCCACTTGTTTTCCGAGTGTGAAATGGGACAAGCTGTGAACCTGCTATCCCCCCACGCGCACTTGTCACCTCCGTTTTACCTCCTTTTCCCTTCCTTTTTCCTCCCTCCCTTTTGTTTTCCAGCCCTCCGCCTCAGCCACCTTCCCTCCCACCTCCCGTCATGTCAATCAGATCCGTTTTGCGCTCTCTAACAGTTTGAGCACTTCTCCCTCCTCGTAGCTGTTAAAGATATTTTAACGATGTGTTTGTGTGCCGCCGGAATAAATGGAGAGAAGCTTCCCGTCGTTAAACTCCCCCACTTCTTATTAAAGGGGCCAGTGCAGATGGAGATGATTTTTGCGAGCGCTTTTGGCCACACGCCACAAAGAAAAGGATGACAGCAGATGCATTTACCGTGAATGTGATATGACAGGGACTCAGCCCTCCTACTCCTCCCTCCCCGCCTCCCGTTTGTTTCTCCCTTGCTTCTTCCTCTCTTGTTCGCTCTCTCCTCCCTACCCTCCATCCCATCTTCTCATCATCGTTGCCCCTCAATCTTCCCTCCTAGTCTTTTACTCCGCTCTTTCCTCTCACTCCCGACTCCACCACCACCACCCTGACACGAGCGCGCGCACACACACACACACACGCGCAGCCTCCACCCCTTCTCCTCCCCCGCCCCCCTGTGTTCGCCTCCATCCACTCCTCCCTCAGTGTCCCAGCAGACCAGTGTTGGAGAATGTTGACGTAATATTGTGCTGACTCGATGGTCGTCCGGCTCCTGCCCTGAGATAATGGATCTCGTCTGACCCTCCCTTCCCTCTCTTGCTCTCTCTCTCTCTCTCTCTCTCTCTCACATACACACACGTGCACACACACGCGCACGGGCGAATAAATAAACTTGCTTAGCTGCCGGACCCTGCATCTATCTCACCATCCCTCCTTCCTCTCCAATGTCTCTCATCCTCTCTCATCCTCCCTTTTTTTTTTTTTTTGCTCTGCACCATTGGCCGAGCCCATGTGGAGGACTGTCTGCTCTCTCTCGCTCTCTCTCTCCTTCCTTTCCCTCCCTCATTTTCAATCTCACAATCTGCTGCGCTTTCCCCCCCCACCTCCTCTTGTGCTCTATTTCTGGCTCTCGCCTTCCTCGTGTCCTCACCCTCTCGCTCTCCTCTCTCTCTCTCCCAGGATCCGTCTCGATCTCCCACTTGTTGGCTCGGCTGCCGTCTGCTCTCCGCCTCGTTTGGAGCTGATTGTCATTTTCTCTGTCACGCCCTGCTGCGCCCTCCCTCCCACCAAGCACCTTTTCGCTTTCATCCCCTTTTCCCGTGGCCTCTTCACTCATAATGTCGTCTGCCACTCTTGAGCCTCTGTCTCCATGTACCCGTCTTATGTTCTCTACCTTTTTATGTGATTCTGTGTATCGTTTTCCTCTCTCGGCTCGCGTTCGGCTTGTTAACACTCCCCTCCCTCTCCCTCGCGTTCAGCTCTCTATCTTGCAGTGCCTTCACTCCCTTTATTTCTATCACATCTCCCTCCCTCTAGTTCCCGATTGATCCTCTCATGCCGTCTCTCCATCACACTGCATGATGCTTAAATGAGGCTCGTCGTTCCCGGCGTCCGGTCCTCGTCTTCAACAGCGCTTCGAACTTTCCCTGCGTTTCCCTGTTAGTTGCCTTCAAGTCAGACAGCAATGTCCTGCAGCAGTGAGGAGAAGAAGCCGAGTTGTGAGGGTGATGAATGAGTCGCTCACGCTTTCCCTCGGAAGCACCTCATTATTTTTCAACCAGGACCCTATATCCTAATGGATTGAGCAGGAATATTATGTCGAAAATGGGGCAATTATATGTCCTCTAAAAAAACAAAACTCCATCTTCACATATAACAATAATACAAAATAGAAATTGATCCCAATTTGAACAGTGTAACAATATCTAAAGAAATCTAATATATAAAATCAATAGAGCCCACATTAAGTGGAAAATAAATGTAAAGGGCGTCTTAGAAAAGAGAAGTATGTAACATACACTAGCATTTTCAATATACAGACATGAGTACATTTTACAGTGTGCAAAAATATTGCTTTATGTATTTACTGCAGTTAACTAGAATTATGTAGTCTGATGGCCTCAGGCAGGAATGATCTCCTGTGTTGTTCAGTGGTGCATTTGGGTGGAAGCAGCCTCTCACTGAACAAGCTCCTGTGATTGGCCAGCACATCGTGGAGTGGGTGGGAGGAGTTGTCCAGTGCTGCTCTTATTTTGGAAAACATTCTCCTCTCCGAAACCACCGTCAGATAGCGCCGCTCCGCCCCCACATCGTTACTGGCCTTGCAAATCAGTTTGATGAGACTGTTGGGGACCCTCAGCCTGCTGCCCCAGCGTGCAACAGCATAGAGGACGACACCGGCCACCACAGACTCAAAGAGGATCCTCAGCATCATCCGACAGATGCTAAATGACCTCCGCCACCTCAGAAAGTAGAAGCGGCTCTGGCCCTTCTTATACAGAGCAGCTGTGTTTTCTTGTGCAATCCAGTTTGTTGTCAACGTGCCCACCGAGGTATTTCTAATCCTCCACTATGTCCACATCAAGCCCCTGGATGGACACGGGTGTCACTGGTGACTTGGACCTCCTAAGGTCAGTTCCCTGGTCTTCGTCACGTTGAGCTGCAGATGGTTCTGCTCGCACCACGTGGCAAACGAGTCCACAGTGGCCCGGTGCCCCAACTCCTCTCCTCACCCCCAACGAATACCTCTGAAGGTGGCAGGTCTCTGTGCCGTAGCTGACATCTGTGGTGCAGGGGGGTGAGGAGGAAGAGGGAGTGGACGGCCCCTTGTGGCGCCCCGGTGCTGCTGACCACCCTGTCAGACGCACGGTGCTGCAGGCGCGCATGCTGTGGTCTTCCTGTCGTAGTCCACAGTCAAGGACACCAGAGGCATCCGCCTGCACTGCCGCCAGCTTCTCAGCCAGCAGAGTCGGCGTGACGGTGTTGAATGCACTGGAAAAGTCCAAAAAACATGACTCTCACAGTGGCTCTCATTGTTTTGACTTAAAGATTGGAGAACACCACAGTAAATCCAAAGGGCTCCACTACGCGTACAGTATTATAGACTCGGGAAAGAAACAGATATGAGTTGCGACTCAGCTGGTTTGCAGAGGCTGTGGTACTTCTAATCATGATTGGATGTTTTTTTTTTCTTTTCTTCCCCAGATTAAATCTCTGCTCAATGTCACACTCCTGCTCTGTCAAATATTAAAGGCAAAAAAATAAGCCCCTCTATCCTGGGAATTATACACGCGTTTCCACGACGACCACAAGAGGTTAAGCTATGAGCAGAATCCAGGAGGCTCAACATAGATGAGGCTGTGGATCCAGAGGAGTCCACGGACCCACTCTTGGGGGATCAGGGGGGCGAGGGAGGGGACTGTGAAACATTTCCAGACTCCTCAAAACTCCTAACGATGTAATGGAACTGTGGTTCTGCCTGAAGCTGAAAGCAGCAGAAGTGCAGGATGCAGTGCTGAATAATGTTGCTCTCTCATCATCACGGATCAATATTTTTGCAGAATCTGTGGGTGTGATTTTTCTCTGACAGCCTCGTGTACTATAGTTGTGTTTGTGTGCGCGCACACACACACACACATGCATCTGTTATTGCCGAAGCCACGTGTGCTCCTCTGGCGTCTTGTGTTTGTGGCTCAGATAGCTTGTTAGTACAATATAGATGAGGGAGCCTCGGCTGTCGGAGCGGAGAGCAGGCGTGGCTCCGAGCTGCAGTCCTCTGCAGTGTCTGGTCCCCCCCCCCTCCCCTCACCTCTTCATCCTCCCCCACCTCGCGCCGCACCTGAATAATGACTTGTTGTTAATTAGGCCGGGAAGTCCAAGCAAATACTGTCCCCCCATCGATTCCCGCAATCAATCTGCACCCTTCTACGGTTTCACGCTGCACGGAGAGGCAGCCAAGGTTGCCCTCCATCCTGCCAGACGCAAGCGGACACGCAGGCAAGTCCTCCCCGTTCTCGCCGCACGAGCCATAGCAACAGTCCGCTGGCTTTGTTCTAACCCCGCAAGTCTGGGGTTTCTTATCATTTTTGCAGCGCACGTGCACAAATATAAGAGGAGCATGTGCCACTGGGTGCGCATGCAAAATGAGGGAGGAAAGTATTAAAAGTCCTATTCTTGAGAGCCTCGCGGATGCCGCCTGTGTCTGTATACGTGTCGCTGAAGAGATGCATAAATCGCTGCAGCTACACGGCCTGTGCATGTAAATGGTTTCTGAGGGGAGTTTTATTTCACGGCGGTCATGCTGTAACCTGCATTTATCAAACATACTCATGCAGAACGTCTTCAAACATAAGCAGCGCGACTGCATTTTAAACAAATTCCGCATGCCCCCCCTTACGCGAGTTCATTTTGAGCACCCAGTGTGAGCACCCGAAACGCCGGCCGTCACCCGTGGCCCATTGCGGGATAGACGTTTGAGTTTCCCCATTAACTGGTTGTTGTGTAAAGAAAGCAATCTGAGAATCACATGGTTGTTTGGTGGTAACCATGGCAGCTTGAGTGATTTCCTTCGTAATCTGAGAGAGGGGGGGGGTGTTGCGATTGTGGCTTTCTCAATGTGTTTTTCATTTGTCATCAAGAGTGTTAAGAAGTGTGAGAAACTTCCCATTTCACGTCCAGTCTATGCATCTTCGTTGTCATTTGTGACGCAGTGAAGCTTGTAGAAATGAAACAATAAAGTTTGCAGCAGCACATCGGCTCAAACATGGCGGGTGGACGAAGGCGTGGAGCGCTGCGAGTGTGTTTCATTAAGCGGTGTTCCTCAGCACAGAGCCCCACCCCTCAAGAATTCCAGGGAATTCCCCCACTACTAGGTACTTTTTTCAGGGAAAGTTTGGGGTTGACGGAAAGGTTTTTCTTCCCCCGGGTAATTTCGTTTTTTCAAAATACAAGTTCCTGCGGGGGAAAACGGGGCTACTGTCCAGTCGCAGTCTCGACCCAATAACGTTTAGACTCAGTTTCTCCTCAGCATAAAACCAGCACAGTTGAACAGCATCACTAATTACAGTTCCACTAACAATCATTAAAACATGCCAACCCCTCTCTCAAACAGATTCAATAAAAAAAGATTATACCTAATTCTCCTGAAATGAGAATTTATTGCAGAAGTTAAATTCAATGGTGAACAAGCAGTGGTCATAATGTTATGGCTGATCGGTCCATACATCAAAGCAGTAAATCCCTCCCCTCACTCCCTCACCTGTTTCCAGGGAATCACTCGTTAAATGGGATGTAGAGAAAAAGCAATTATAGATGGAAAAATTGTACTTTAAAAAAAAAAAAATTATCTGATGGAGATGGTGCTCCTCTCCTTTTCTTTTTTCCCTGGACATTATGACTCCGACAGCAGGGACGTAGTGCCGTGTGGTGGAATTTTTAAATGTATTCTCACTGACACGATGCTGTGTAACTGCTACAAGGTGCATAAATAAGTGCTTAAAATGACTCATAATTGGTGACAGCTGATTGATAAGAAAATCCACGCGCCGCTCGTAATTTGCAAGCGGAGTTGAGGTCTTGTCGTGGTCTGATTAGTCATTTGGCAGAATACGACTGCGCTGCTGTAGCTGCGCCGCTATTGATTTAAATGCTGTTGTGGAACACGTGAGGAAATGTTACCACACCAGCACACTGCAGCACGGTGCACTTAAAGAATATTAACCAGGGCGTGGGCGTGTGTGTTTGCGTGTGTGCACGCGCCTGTGTGTGTGTGAGAGAGAGAGAGAGAGTGAGGGAGAGAGTGTGTGTGTGAGTGACCTCCAGCACTAGAGACATGAGCAGCAGACAGGCTGCTGTTTAATAGATTACATGGGGACATGGCGACCCATCGATCGCATCTCCCGCGTGCACACACACACACACGTATACACACGTACACACACACACACTCAACCTCTCAGAACTCTGTGGAGGAGAGTTACAAGTGGAAACAAAGCGGAAGCACTGCAAAAAAAAACCCGGAGTGTGTGCATGTATGTGCGCGCATGACTATGACTCTGCATTACTTAAATAAACAGATTTATTTATTTGATATTGGAAAAGATGGAGTAGAGGAAACAGATTTTACTGGATTGTCGTCACATTTGCGTGTATTCATTTCCTGCTTATGTAAATGCAACATCAAATTTACAGCTAAAACATTCAACCAAAAGTTGACAGACAGTAGCTCTTTTAGTCGTTGTAGTTTTAATAAACCAGTGCTGAGAGTCATCTAACATTATATTTACCTGTGATTGAAAAAGTGATGATATTTCATTAAAGTTGATACATACCGTAGATTCTATTCGACACAGTCAGCTGATTATTAATTCATGGTCCCTTTCTCATTTTCTGAGTGTTATTGTCTTGTGCAAAAACACCAGAAATTCGCGAATGGTTTGATTTTATATTTGTCGACAATAGACCGTGGCGTTGGCAAGGAAATCGGTGGCCGCGCGTGCGTTAAAAGCGGCTTTAAGCCTCCTCTGCTTCGCGTCGGGTGGTTCTTGGTCTCCATTTCGTGCCGTTAAGACCATTTAACGCACACCGAGGCGTTGATTATCCCTCTCATAACCAGGAACTGTGGAGACGCTGCGAGGATTAAAGAGCAGCAACTGCTGGCGCTGAATAGTAAACACACCATTTTCCCCTCCGTGCAATTAGCAGCGGCCAAATCGGACCGCCGCCGCCTCGCTCTCAGCACCGCACGCTGCATCAGCCCAGTAATGAGGGGATGACAGCGGACCGATCGATCGGGGGTGACGGGCGATCAGACGAGCGGCTGTCAAACGGCAAATGACATTTTTCCATTTCCTTTTTTGAATTATTCAAGATAAAAGCCCCTTGTTTGGTCTTGAGAGCTCTTGTCATGAAGCAACAAAAATTGGGGAGATGTTGGTTTCCAGCTTAACGCAAATATTAAACGGCTGAAAAGGAAACCGTGAAATAATGGCATGAGCGCGCAAAACAGATGGAGGGGAGGAGCTAAACTTCAGCTCTCAGCGCTTTAATAACTTGGACCAGAATTTCTAGGGTTTGAGCACTTAAAATGTCTTTTTTTATTTTGTCTCTTTTAAAGTGTACCCCTGCCCCCACGACCCCTGTTCATCACTGACATGTGCTGTACTGACACCTCATGAGACTTATAGAAACTTCGTCAATAGGTGGCGCTTTGCAAGTGCACGAAAAAAAAAACCCCAACTAGCAGAAAGATGTTTGCACACTTGGCGCGCCGCTGCACCACCACTGCCGTGACTCCATCCGCTGAAGCGGGTGA
>CAAKHG010050245.1:4489-16507 GCA_901007715.1 Dactylopterus volitans
CACTGCTGATGCTGATATACCTGTCGCCACTGCTGATGTCACTGTTGCTGCTGCCGCTGCTGATGCCAGTGTTGCCACTGCCGATGCTGATGCCACTGTCGACACTGATGTCACTGTCGCCACTGCTGATGCCACCGTCGCCACTGCTGATGTAATTTACCGTAATTTATTAATGCAAGCAGGGGGAAAATAAGAGTCACACATGTAATAAAGCTAAGGGCACAAAAGCAGAGCAGCAGAGTCAACGTAAAGTCAAAGTGTAAAATTAGCAGCTAATGTTAACATATTTAATCGAATTAGTTGATCCTTTGTGCTGAAAGTCATATCCGCGCCGCGGTCCCCCTTTATGCTCCTTCATCCTCCATATTAGTCACTGTTGACTGAGCTTTGTCAATAAAGTTGACTCCATTCAACTCGCCGTGTGTCTCTCGCAGACATGAACAAGAGTCCTGCTGACTTCTCCCCTTCATGATGAAACCCGGAGACCACGATGAACGTTCACTCCCTCCTCCTCCTGCTGAGTCTGAGCCCCTGCCAGTGATTAATGTTCTGTATGTGTGCATATACAGTATATTTAATATATATATATATATATATATTAGTGCGCATATGGGTATGTATGCGTGTGTTTGTTATGTTTGCATATACATATAGATTGATTAGGGGTAGGATTTAAGTTTTTACGTCTTCTAACTCCTTTTCGAGCATGTTAATGATGACAGCTGCATTTCTTTTCATATTTTTTATTTTTATGGCTTTGTTTTCTAATTTACATTATTTGTGATGGATTATTTTTGTTGTTGTTTGTTTTGTTTGTTTTCATTGCTGTGTCATGTTCAAAATAAAGATTTCAATCTGTGCCCCCCCCCCCACCCACACACATGAAAACGCCACCATCGCTGCGTGGGATTTGGATGAACAGGCAGAACTCTGGGAAACACGGCACATTCACCAAGGCTAAAGTTTTATTGGGTGTTTTTGGACATTTATGACGTGAAAACGTCAGATTTGCAAGGAAACCCAGTTTGAGGGTTTAGAATGTGACTGGTTGCCTTGGTGACACCAGTGATGCTCTGGTAGGACGTCTGAGCCTCACTGATGATCAGCCGCCACCTCGGGAGCAGCCGTCTTCTGGCAAAGCTCTGGAAGGAGAATGGGTGCAGTTAATTTTACAGTTGATGATTTCCTACGCTCGTTTCCTGCATCCACATGCGAGGTGATGATGACGATCGTCAGACGGTTCAGACGCAGAGACGCCGACCTGCAGCTCCGTCGTAGCGGAAAACCGGCCGGTCCTGAGGGAAGCCCAGACACTCGGACAGCTTCCGGTTTTCACTCTCTGCTGCTTTAAGCTGCTCGACATCCCACTGATGCCCTTTCCTCCCTGACACACACGAAATAATGAAAAGTTTCTTTATGTGTAAAACAGAGTGTGTGTGTGTGTGTGTGTGTGTGTGTGTGTGTGTGTGGTTACTGTAGCTCAGCAGGTATCGGCCCATTTGGGAACTGTTGTAACCCATCAGCACACAGTTGGAGCAGGTCTCATAGAAGTCCACTTTACTTGAGTCATTGTAAGGAGCAACGACGCCGCCCGTCTCCACCACTGACACACACACACACACACACACACACAAAATCACTGCCATCAACAACAAAAGCTCAATTTGCTTACTGCGCTACAGCACTGCTCAGTTATTATTATGAATATCACGTGAGTAAGAGTGTGAATGTGACGCACTGGCACCGGCAACAACCATCATGTGGACCTGGTCACCATCACCGAGGTCAGAGTTCACGGTCATGTTGGCTTGGTAGGACATGCACTTATTACTGGGAGTCAAACACACACACAAAAGTCTGCTCATTAACACATTTGTGGTCGAGAACTGGCATGGCTGCAAATTAAAAGTAACGTTGTGATGAAAATTTTAAAAAAGCAACTGCGCAAAATAAAAAAGCCCCAATATAAGTGAATTACCGGGGGCTATTATGGCCGACGCACCACAGGTGTGTTTTACGTGAGAGAAGCAGCACAGACTGTATAGAGAAGGACGTCGCTAGCGTGACATCACCCATTCGGTTTGTTAACTTCCTTTTTGAAGCCTAGAGTTTGGCCTATTAGCTTTAGTCGCTAACAGAATAAATGGCAAACGTTAGGAAAATATCGAACAATAAGAGCAACCATTTAACGATACTGTAGCGGACGTTTACCACGTAAGGTAACACTTAACTACGTGTAACAGTGTCTGGTGAACCAGTCTAAACCTGAACCCAGCTAGCCTACTTTAGCTTAACTGAGTGACTGTTAGCAGCAGCGTGCTAAACTGGGTCATCAGTGTCATTAAGGAACGTTCGTTAAGCATCATTATGGAACGGTGAGGTTATTAAGGCCGTGTGTTTTCGTAGTTACTAATCTCCTACTAAAATACATGGACGTATATTTTAGTAGTTACTCGAATCAAGTACAGGTCGACATGGTCGCTTTCAGTGTCATACATCCCTCGCTGTTGATGATGCTGCTGGACTGTTTACAGGAGCAGCATCGAGTTTACACCTCATCTCCATGACACACGCATCAATGCAACCGGCTCAGAAACTGTTACGACCAAACTACACACTGTTGCTCTCGAGAGGCAGATTTTAGTTCTTTACCTTTCTTTATATATCAATTCATTTTAACTCTTTAATGCATGCATGAAGACGTGATGGATCATAATCATCGCGTCCCTGAAGCATCATCGCGTCCCTGAAGCATCATCGCGTCCCTGAAGCATCATCGCGTCCCTGAAGCATCATCGCGTCCCTGAACCATCATCGCGTCCCTGAACCATCATCGCGTCCCTGAAGCAGCTGTACCTGAGGACTCGCTGTTCTAAGAGAACAAACTCCTGCTGACAAATGTTCCTCTCTGATATGAAAACACCAGCATGTCTGGAGATTGTAACATGAGCGGCTGATTGTTGTCTCCAGCGTGTTTGTACAGCAGCTCCATTGTTCTACTGTATTCTCGTGTACGCCATCTTTCAGCTGCATAAGGCCGACCGAAATCTACAGAGAAACACTGAAACAGGCGACTGTTAACTCGATCTGTGACACTGTCATTTTTCTGAATACAATCGTTTCTCAAAACTATCCCCTCCCCCTCTGTTTTTTGCCCAAATCGCGCCCTGGTTGGACTGTTATTGAATAAGCGCGTGACGCTGGAGCAACAAGGTTTCACCGCTGCCGAACTCAACGCGTAAACACGCTCGGCGTCATTATTATGATATCGTAAAGTCAACATTTTTTGAAATAAACACATATAGAAAGACTTGTCAGTACTTCTTTCAATGTAACGCTGGTTCCATACAAGGAATATGCCAACATGAATTAAAAGTGTGTCCTAATCACGACATTCGCCACTAACAGTGTGTGCACGCCCACACACGCACACACACACCACACACACACGTTTTTGTTATTAATTGCGATAACAATAATCTTACTTACCTTTTCCATTCGTCTTCTTATTTTTCTTCGTCTTCTCTCACATAAAAAACCTCTGTGGTGCATCAGCAATAATCCTGCTAATTCGCTTCCGTTGTGGCTTTTTTTTTTTTTTTGCGCTGTTGCTTTTTAAAAAATTTGCATCGTGACGTCTCTTTTTATTTGCGATGCTTTTTTATTTTTTTATTTGCAGCCATAGCGGTTCTCGGCCACCGTACTGAAGCATACAGTAGCACAACATAGTATAGCCTAGCATGGCACAGCATAGAATAACCTAGCATGATATACCATAGCATGGTAAACATAGAACAACATGGCACAGTGTGGTATAGAAAAGAATAGCATAGCATAACACAATATAACATTCCATAGCAAGGCATAGCATGAGATCTCATGATAAAGTATTGTGAGCATTGGTATGATGTAGCATTTCATGGCATAACAGCACAAAATAGCGGTAGCATGCGGTGCTGAGCAATACTTTAGTGTGGTCGAGTACAAATATATGATTATTTCAGTCATCTGGAAGCTCTTACTTGTACATGTTCCACTCAGTGAACTCAATGGTGTTTTCGTCAGGGAGGAGGCGGAACTCCGCGTGCGAGCTGGACACATTTGGCAGCAGGTACCAGCCCACGTGATGATCAGAGGCCATCCAGACCACAACCCATTCGCCAAAAATCTGCAGGACCAGGAGAACCAGAGTCACGCTGGCTTGTGGTATAAATGTCATGAGTGTGAAGCCTTCCCCCCTTTGCTAGCTTGGCATTATGCTAAACTCATAAGCATTTTAACATGGCGACCGAGGCGTTTTGGCTGTTGTCAAACGAATCAAAACTCATTTTTACCAAAGCCGACATCAGAAATACCGAGGACCTTGGTTCCACTGTGAAGCTGAAACAAAAAACACCACTGGACTTTATCCCTTAAAGCCAGATGAGCTAAGCCGTCCAATGAGCTCCAGCAAAAATATCAATCTAGTGAGACCTTTGAGTCTGGCAATGCCTGATTTCATTACCAACAGTTCAAAACCACAGACTGCCTATGAGCACAGACACTGTGATGATCAAGCCAAAACACCCAGAAACAGACACTGACATCTCGCAGTGGTGATAATTTACTCAATTGTGATCAGGAAATGGAGCTGTGGTATTGAGGCCCCGCCCACCTCAATCATCTAATCAGTTTGCCGCTGAAACTAATTTTTATGGTCTGAAACGGCCAATGACGGTTATTGAAAGTTAAAGTTACACGTTTTCCACTTTCTTATGATTCCTAAACAGACGTCTGGAAGTTCCGCCACTGTCAATCATGAGGCCACAACCACTTTTTATAGCATCTAATAACTAAAACTAAACTTCTCAGAAAAAATTAACACTTTGGCAAAACAGCATGAAGTTGTTGTGTTTTCTTGTCTGGAGGAGGCGGGGTTTGTGAAACATCCCAGAGCTTCAATTCATTTAAAAGGTGAAACATTCAAAGTTACTAAAGGCATCGCATTTGGACAGAGGTCAGAGGTCAGAGGTTGCAGTCTCACCTTGTGCAGGTCCTTTGCAGGCAGCATTCTGTTCACACCCTGACATGCGTCGGTGGTCGGGTCTGTGTTGGCGCAGAGCGCCGCCGCCGCCACCAGCAGCAGCTGCAGCTGCAGCTGCGCCGCTCGCTTCATGACACGCATCCTTCTCAGTAAAGAGCAAAGTAGAGTTGTGAAGGGAGGTCAGTGCTTTTATGGCACACCTCCCCCAGCCCAGGCCACGCCCACCCACGGGCGGGAATCCCGGGGGGGGAGCAGGGCACGTGGCACACACCCCAGCCCCCCCTCCTCCTGCCATAAAGTTGCCCCCCCCCCCAAATTTTGAATAATACAGTCATGTTCAATGAAAGCTCAACACAAGCGGTGCTAAATCTAAACATAAAACTGTGCGTTTGTAGTTGTTGAAAAATGATGCCCCCCCCCACTATTAATCAAAGTGGTTTGGTCCACATGCTGTTGTCCAATGGGAGGAGCTACCGGCAGCCCCGCCTTTCAGTGACAGTCGTCACAAGCCAGAGAGAGAGACAGAGAGAGAGACAGACAGAGAGAGAGAGAGGGACAGACAGAGAGAGAGAGAGGGACAGACAGAGAGACAGACAGAAAGAGAGAGAGGGACAGACAGAGAGACAGACAGAAAGAGAGACAGACAGAGAGACAGACAGAGAGAAAGACAGGGACAGACAGAGAGACAGAGAGAGACAGAGACAGAGAGAGAGACAGACAGAGAGAGAGACAGACAGAGAGACAGACAGAAAGAGAGAGAGGGACAGACAGAGAGACAGACAGACAGAGAGACAGAGAGACAGACAGAGAGACAGAGAGACAGAGAGACAGACAGACAGAGAGACAGAGAGAGGGACAGACAGAGAGACAGAGAGAGGGACAGACAGAGAGACAGACAGACAGAGAGACAGAGAGACAGACAGACAGAGAGACAGAGAGAGGGACAGACAGAGAGACAGGGACAGACAGAGATTTATTTATTTATTTTTGAATTTTTACAGGCGTTTGGTTCCTAATAAATAACTGACAGTTACAGCGTGGCGGCCCGGGCGTCGCGAGGTTCTGGCTTTACAGAAACAGGGTTAAAGATCAACTGGCCCTCAGCAACAGAACAAAGAGCCTCAGTAAAACACCAAAGAGACAAAAAATCATCGATGTCTTTCACAAGCGAATGAAAACTAAAATCTCCTCTGGCTGGCGTTTCGACTACAGTTCACAGCAGCTTCTCACCTTCAACATTTTCTAGCCTATTTTTCCTGCTTTTATAAAAAGCTCATTTAGCCTGACCGACTATGAAATGTAGCCACTGACGCCTCTTTGCACATTTTTTTATTGAGTATTTTACACCATAAATAAAAGCATTTACAGACCAAAGTTATGGAAAAAAAATTAACATGATAAAAAGTCCAACTCGTCTTTTACACTGTGAAAAAAGTGAAAAACAGTTTCTGGTTCTTCAGGATTCTCCGCTGCAGGTCACCTGACCGCCGGTTTAATGGAGGTTTCTAGAACGACCTCCACACTGGCTGACAGTCATCCAGTAGATGGACGAATTGATCTCAGTCCCCATTTGGAGGCCACTGCCTCTGAGTTGTGAAGTCCTGGACCAGCAGCATCCACTATATGCCTCAACTTCACTGTCTCAGCAGAAGTGGGCCGTTGATTGATCGCTCCATTAATTAGTGGCTCCTGCAGAAGCCAGAGAACTGAAGCCACGGGTTCCACGGGTGCCCGACCTCCACTCCTGCATCCAGCCCACAGTGAAGGCGCCACGGACGGAACTTGAGGGAGCAGAAGAGGGGTAAGCTCGGAGGTATCCGGGCTGGATTAGCCGGCAGACCGCACCGGCCGGCGACCCCGTCCATCACCCAGGCCCACGTACAAACGCTGGCACACCAACTGGACTATATTCGTTAACTCCGGACATCTTCCGAGGCTGTGAGTGATTGCTGTGTCTTTGTCTTTGTGGAAACAATGGCTCAATGATAGGCCAGCAGCAACACCTCCAGAACCATCACGCTGAACACAGGGGTCCCCCAAGGATGTGTGCTGGGTTCCCCTCCTCTTCGCTCTGCTGACCCACGGCTGCACACCGACATCCAGCTCCAACCTCTCCATCAAGTTCGTGGACGACACGACTGTGGCAGGTCTCATCAACAACAAGGATCAGACAGCCTCAAGGAGTGAGGTGAGCCGCCTGGCCACGTGGTGCAAGGACAGTAATCTGTGGAAGACCAAGGAGAGCATAGTGGACCTCAGGAGAGAACCGGCCCAGCATGCTCCACGAACCATCAACGGTGCTGCAGTGGAGCGGGTGAACAGCATCAAGTTCCTGGGTGTCCACATCTCCCAAGACCTGTCCTGGAACACCAACACCACATCTCTGGCCAAAAAAGCCCAACAGCGACTCTACTTTCTGCGGAAACTGAGAAGAGCAAGAGCCCCGACCCCCATCATGTGCTCCTTTTACAGGGGCACCATGGAGAGCATCCTGTCCAGCTGCATCGCCGGATCCTGCCGCAGGACCCTGCAGCGCACTGTGACAGCAGCTGGGAAGATCATTGGTGTCCCTCTTCCACCACGGTGGGACGCTGACCACACCGCCCCTCCCCCCTTCCACCGCCTACTCGCCCCCCCACCACAGACTCGGGGTCGCAGCCTCTGCCCGCCCACACACAAACCAGCATCAGGTCTGCACAGTTCACTTCACCCCGTCCACTGCACTATTGCGTCCAAAGCAGCACTGTTTGCACTGAATATTCCTTTTTTGGTTTTTTTCTTCTCTTCATACTGTTTATGTTGTTGTCATCGTACTTAAGGTCGTCTTCTATTCAGCTCAGTTTTGTAATTGTATTATTACCCAGAGAGGACTGAAATTTCATCTATGCTGCATGTCGAGCACGTGAAGCATATTTGACAATAAAGTCGACTTTGATTATCCCAAAAGAAATTGACCATAATTGACTGCACTTGTGGTAACAAACCAGCAGGGGGCTCCGTGCGTTTTAGCTTGTGCCAGAGAGCTGAAGCGACCAAAACTCCATCCCCTCCCAACTTCTCCTCACCATCTGATCATCACCTAAATAAACTCCAAGGTACTTTAGGCCTCCCGTCTTCCAGCTTAACCCTCCTGGCAGCTTTGGAAGACCTGTGAGCCAACCCGCAACTGCCAGCGCTGCGCTTTTTGACCAGTTCACTTTTGCTGCTGATCTTTCTCAACACTTCTCCCCAACATGTCCACATCTTCCTTGTTTTTGTTTTTTTTAAGCATCACAATGATATGATACGCATACGCAGATAAAACAAACTGCGTGTTACACCCACGCAGAAACACACACCGCGCGGAGGAGGTCGAGCATTATGCAACCGTGGTTCAGTAGAAAGTGCAAAGAGCATCCCGGACAGTGAGCCGCCTTATTCCTCGAGTCACTTTGAAAGGTCTACACAAATCACCATTCATTTTCAATAATGCTCTCAATGTCCTCATACAGAACCTTAATCGTGGCAATAAAATCGGGACTGAGACCAAATCTTTGTAGAACTCTCCAGAGATATCGGTGCTCGACCCGATCCAACGCCTCTTCCTGGTCCAAAGAAAACAGACCAGCATCAAAAGCCAGTGGACTGGCGACCTCCAGGAAGTCCCTAATCAGTGACACGCTGTCAACCACGGGCCTGCCAGGCACGCTGTAGGTTTGGGTTCGGTGAATGACTCGGCCAGTCACCTTCTTCAGTCTGTTTGCCAGCAGTCTGTCGTCTGTGCACAGCAGAGAGACTATAACATTTCACGTGTTGTATTTATCATCTTTTCCTTGGTGTCGTTAGCGATCGTTGCCCTTATGTGCCTGGGTTGTTTAATAGACCTGCAGGTAATGAGGCTCCTGGTTGTTCCTCGTAGACCCTTGGCAGCGCGCTCTCACAGTGGCCGAGGGGTCAACAGCATTTGACAGCGTTCCAAAACAACGCTAGCTGAGAGGGGGCTCGACATCAACGCTGAAGGCTAAACGACACTTCAACTATATTTCGGGCACGAGTCAGTGGCCAACAGCTGTGAAATAGAATGGTGGACATAGTAACAGTTTCATAAAGCTCCCATAGAAACCTAATCGAGAAAAAGGGAACCAACGGAAGATCAAAACACTTGTACGTTCAGTTCATCATCCCATCCTGAGGCAGCGGACGTAGCGGTACCCTGCTACGCTCCAAAACGGAAGATGTCTGACGTCATGTGAAGAGAGTTTTGTTGGTTTCCTTGGAGACCCTGGGCATGGAGGAACCGGCTCTGCCCGTTCCTCTTCTCCAAACTGAAAAAGAACTTGGATGGTGAATCCATCAGAGCAGCGCTCTGGAGGAAACCCCAAACATCTGCTTTGGAACCTAACAGGTCTGCCAATAGCACTTTTTTTGGATTTGAGGTCTCCAATGTGACCTTGGTTTTCTGTGGCCTCTGCACAACTTTGTATCTCCACTATTTCAGTCTCCAGAGCTCTGGTAGATTCGGTAATGTCTATGTGAGACATCGAGAGCAAACTGTTGACAAAGCAGTGTAACCTCCACTTTCCCATAATCCCTCCGCTGTTTCAGTGTTTTAAACTTTCCTTTTCTAGAAGAAACCGCCCCCGCCCTCAAAACACAAGCATTTCCTTAAAATGTGTTTCTATTAACAGAGCAGTGCTAAAATAGCAATATGCAGATTTGGGGTCTGAAAAACCAAAAGGAGAAATTTAACATCCCTTAAAAATGTCAAACTGGTGTTTAAAGCAATCGAATCTGTCTAATGTGGCCACTGATAAACAATTTTCATTACTTTATCTATGTTTGTGATGCATCTCTCCATACGTCCGACAGCTTGTGAGCCTCCACCAGCGTCTTCATGGCATATTTTGAGGCGAGATGAGGTTCAATATGAGTCTCCACCTAGAAATCAGCACTCGTCAGCTGCACACTGACTTAAAACCCCACCAGGCTCATTTTAAAAAAGTGAGTCAGGTCCTGCATGGGGGGCATCAACATCAACACAGACTTTTGAGAAAATAAGTGTGTATTTCCACTTAAGTGACTTAAAACAGTCCCATTCTCGTGCCCAGTCGTTTTCATTTACTGGCTCGCCGCGTGCTGCTCGAACCAGCATCGGCGTCGACATTTTTCATTTTCACGGTTTCACAGAGCTTCTTCTTCAGCCTGAAAACCTCGGTCCCAGCAAAACCTGATCCGTGTTCTGATAGAGAACAGCGGCGGTTCCTTATTTGCAAAATGATCCTCAAATTTGACATTTTTTTTCATGTTTTTTGCTCCTTTTCTTACTTTTCCTTATTTCTTTTACTGAGTCCTTTTTCTCCTGCTTTGACTCCATGTGGGGCTGGCCGTCTTCCTCCTCTTCCACGCTGGACTCACCCTCCGTTAGTTCCTCTCTCTGCCTGCGCCTCACTTTGCATGTTTCTTCCTTCTTAGCTTGAGAACCACTCGTGTTTTCCATCACTTTTCGTTTTGCGCGCGGGAATCTTCAACCCACTGCCCCCCGCCGTCAGATCCTCATCACTGATCCTCTCTCAAGGTGTCCTCTGCTACCTGACCTGAGATGTCCAACACAGTCCGTTCCTCTTCTGCTGCCTTCACACTGTCCTTTCCCTCACCATCCTTCTTACTGGCTGCATCACTCTGTTTGTGTTTCTCAGTCTCAGACCGTTTCTCAAATCGTGGACTACTTTTGGCACCTCGTCATCGACGGTCCGAGTCCTCGTCCAATTCACGAGTCCGCGGAAGTCGGGACCTCAAACCCGGAAGTGTCCCTGCTCCGCCCACTTTTAGAAGTCTGATTGGATGCCGACTCGAGGAAGCTACGTATCCCAGAATGCATTTGGATCAACGCACAGACGATCGGCAGCGAGCGGCGAATGACGTGCGGCGACGTCGCGGCGACAGCGACCGCAAGACGTCTCTCTTCCATTTGTTTTGTTTTTTTAAATTCAGCTCGGATCTCTCGCTCACCAACTTCCACAAACTCCACAACTTAGTTTGCCAGCGTTCATCTTTTATTCGCCCGCTCGCTCAAAAAAAGACTCATTTAAGATATAAACCTCACACGTCCATAACCAACATATACATGAATATATAAAAGGATACACACGTAAACGAATATATATTTATATATGAAATATTTAAACAGGGATGAGTTGTGGTTGTTTTATGTGATTCACTCTGTAGGTGGCGCTAATGACGCTAGTGCGCTTAGCACCAGCCGCCATTCACACAGAAGAAGAAGAAGAGGAGGAGGAATATATATATATATGAGGGTTCCACTGCTCATACTGGAGCTCAGGTTCTACCACCCAAGCTTCCGGAGCCATTGTAGGAAGGACCTTGCTTGGACAGTTGGAGCTTCTGGGGATGCGAGCGTCCGAGGAAGACTCAATAAGATTCTAGCACCGCATCCAAGGGGGGCACTCGTGCACCATACAAGGTGGGCGTGGGGGGGCTGGTGTTGCATCCACAGCGTCCACTGGGAGAGTGGGAAGTTCTTCTGAGGATGCTCGTGCAGCATCTGACTATTAGTCGTAGTCAGCAGCAGCTACTGCTACTGTGGCAGAAGAGTAGAGTTAAACGGCGCCGCCTGCGGTCTCCATCCGTCACCGCTCAGGATGTTTGGAGCTTCATGAAACATAAAACGGGAAAAAGCAGAGCAGCTGAAATCCTCCGTCGAGCACCAATGAAAACGTCCCACCGTCGCGATGACACCAATCCATGTCCTCGATTCCCGAACGCTTCCCGATGCTGCAGGGTGGAGAACATCAACATGAACCTGCTTTTACGAAACGTGACGCTGAAATCAGATTTAAAATGGCCGTAGAATTCCCAAAAAAACATCTGACGTGTCGTCTTTGTGCTGTTTTCGATCCATTATGGGGTTTTAATGTTTTGTAAACCATCCTTTCGTGTTTCTATTTACATTTCACACGTTGACCAAGCTTTTCTGGAGTGCAGGTGGCAGGGCTTCC
>CAAKHG010050251.1:0-15073 GCA_901007715.1 Dactylopterus volitans
TAAAGGCTCACAGGGAAGAACTGCGGTCTGTTGGGAACGCCTGGTGGAGGAACCTGTCAAGCTGGTCTTCAACTCCCACCTCCGACAGAGCTTCAACTGCGTCCTGGGGGCGGTGGGGGACATTGAGTCCGAATGGGCCATGTTCCCCTCTGCCATTGTCGAAGCGGCTGTTGCAAGTTGCGGCCGCAAGGTCGCTGCTGCTGGTCGTGGCGGTAACCCCCGAACCCGATGGTGGACACCGGAGGTGAGGGAAGCTGTCAAGCTGAAGAAAGAGGCCTACAGGTCATGGTTGGTCTGTGGGTCTCCGGAAGCAGCTGATCAGTACCGGTTGGCTAAGCGGTCCGTGGCCAAGGCAGTTGCGGAGGCAAAAACTCGGGCGTGGGAGGAGTTCGGTGAGGCCATAGAGGAAGACTTTCGGTTGGCTCCAAAGAGATTCTGGAAGCAGCTGGGATGCGAATCAGCACCTCCGAGTCCGAGGCCATGGTCCTCAGTCGGAAAAGGGTAGATTGCCTTCTCCGGGTTGGAGAGGAGGTCCTGCCTCAAGTGGAGGAGTTCAAGTATCTCGGGATCTCGTTCACGAGTGAGGGACGGATGGAGCGGAAGGTCAACAGGCGCATTGGAGTGACGTCAGCAGTGATGCGCGCGCTTAACCGATCTGTCATGGTGAAGTAAGAGCTGAGCCGAAAGGCGAAGCTCTCGACTTACCGGTCGATCTACGTTCTGACCCTCACCTATGGTCTTGAGCTTTGGGTAATGACCGAAAGAACGAGATCGCGAATACAATGAGATGAGTTTCCTCCGCAGGGTGGCCGGGCTCAGCCTTAGAGATAGGGTGAGGAGCTCGGACATCCGGGAGGCGCTCAAAGTAGAGCCGCTGCTCCTCCACGTCGAGAGGAGCCAGCTGAGGTGGCTCGGGCATCTGGTCAGGATGCCTTCTGGACGCCTCCCGTTAGAGGTGTTCCAGACATGTCCCACTGGGAGGAGGCCTCGTGGTCGACCCAGGACCAGGTGGAGGGATTATATCTCTCGCTTGGCCTGGGAACGTCTCAGGGTCCTTCCGGCAGAGCTGGTGGAAGTGGCTGGGGCGAGGACTGTCTGGGCTTCCCTCCTGAAGCTGCTGCCCCCGCGACCCGGACCTGGATAAGCGGAAGACGACGAGAACGAGGGAAGAACTGGCCTTGCAGGGAAGGAGCTCACCATCCATTGCAATGTAGTACTCGTGGATGTTTCTTTTGACACCAACTGCCAGGATGTAGGGCTGCCTCCGCTGGGCTGGACCACAGTGCTCTTGTAAGCTTCGACCCAACTGGAAGATCACACAAAAGTATTAGAAATCTGATTGCCCAGTTGGAGGATAACTTCAAGGGAATTTTTTTTAAAAAGATGTCAAAAAATGTGCTTATATTAATTGTTATTTATGAAGTTATTATAAAGATGTGTGTACTCAATCTAGTATGTTGTTGTGCTACCCCAGCATGTGAAAATCCATTTGCATAAGTTCCTTTGTATAAAGAGAAATGATGATAAAAAACATTTGTTTGTTTTTGGAATGTGGATTCCACTCATTGATATTTGACTGTTTAAAAATGAAATCAGGATACACTGACCTTATGAAACTTCACAACCCGATCCACAGCTTCCTGGATACTGATTTTCACAGCTCCCTTCTTTCCACTTGGTGGCAGGAGGTAGACAAGCAGAAGAACTGAGGCCATGTCACTATCCCAACCTGAGAAGAGGGGAGGAGAAACTGATGTCAGCATGAGATGCACCTGACAAATGAATAAGGCTATCAGCACAACCATGTCACAGTCAACACAATAAGACAACATTTGAAATGGCGGGCAGATATACACGGAATTAATTTATATCACTTACCTGGGACCTCCTCATCCTCATCAGGGTTCTCGTCTGCAGACTGAATAAGATAGTCAAGCTGGGGCGTCTTACTGAGGTTTTTTGCTTGCTCAATTACTTTTGCCTGCAGTTCCCCATTTCTACAAGAGTTTTGATGAAGTCTCTGCTCCAAACAAAAGCTGTGGAGGAAGCAAGGGCATGTGTACTTGATAATGGTGGCAATGGACAAAAGTTACCACTTTCATCTTCACAAAGCTGTTATTGATGGAAAAAAAACATTACTAACATAATTAATGTGAACTTACAAGGCCTTTTGTATCAAGGAACCTTGGGAAAACTAAGCACTGTGCTGCATCGTTTTGGATCATGGATCAACTTTTGCCTGTGCTGGACGGTTGCTCTGATTCTCATGAAGATCTGTTCTTTGTCTGTGCTGTGTTTCATTAGAGATATGGCCTCGCAGCACTGGCCTCCATCTAGCTGTTGCTCTTTAGTCACTTCCCTCTCCAACTCTGGTCCACTGCTGTCTGAGGTTTGAGAGCTCCTTCTCCGAACTCCACTGCTACTGCCACTGCTGAGTTCTCGCTGTGTGTTTTTAAGCTTCCAGGCAATGTAGCCCTCATTCCTATCTGCAAAGAAATGCTCCTAAAAACAAGGTTGAAAATAAATTAAGAAATTTAAGCATGGTTAGACAACTGATGAATGGAACAAAGATGAAAATACAGCAAAACATTCATTTATCAACAAAATCTAGAACAAAATATTGAGCTAAACAGTCCTGAATTGGCTGTCATTTTCAACAATGTTAATTGCCCCCTCACCTCCCTTGCTGCCTGCTCAAGAAAAACCTATTTGTATTGCTCCTATGAAACAATATTTTTAATTCTTATAATTTTAAAAGTTGGTAAACTTCTCATTAAAATATATAGTCACATAGCCCTTTTTCGAATAGGGATCTTGCAGAGCAGGGAACAGTGTTACAATCCCGAATGCATATTGTGTTCTTTTGTCCTTTGGCAGAGCACTTCTATGGGGGTAAACGATAAGTTGCAGACAGGAAAAAAGGCTGGATGACAATTTACAATAGGAACCCTACATTGTCAACTCAAATAAACTACTAAACAATATACAAGTTGCATTGACTGACTAAATCCATAAGGCTGTGTGTGTCTTGCAGATGGGTACTGATGAATTTAGATTAGAATATTGGTATTTTCATGAAATTACTTAGCCATGTGGCACAAAGCCACAGTTTACTGGCCCTGGTTGTCCTTTACTGATAATCTCATTTGATTACAATCACCTGTTTTTTTTTGTTTTTGTTTTTTTATGAACATGTCTGCAATCAAATACTATGAATATGCTCTTGAATGCATCGTGTGCCAGGAGTATTTGACTTACCCATACTTTTCCAACCTGTCAGCGGCAACAATGTTGACAAGTTCACGAGAGCCTTCATCTCTCCTTAAGCTGCATATTCTTTAAGTATTTTCTCCCCTCCAAGCCTTTGCTCCAGAACTCGCTTGACAAGCTTGAAAACAAATAAAAAATAAGACAAACTTGATGAAAAATGATGTCAAAAACACATTTAGAATTTGGCAAAATAATGTACAAAAATACTCACCTCTTTGGCCTGTGAAGAACTGTCATCAATGCATGGTCTTTTTGGAGACATCAGAAAACTGTCACTCTGATGAGCGTGATGATAGTGACAAGGTGTCCGTGCATGAAGATGCAGAAGAGTCTGAAAAGAGGGAGCACATCATTTTCAAAAACATTTGTTGGTTTTGATTTCATTAATTGACTGACAGTTTCAACTGAAAGCAAAAAAAAAAAATCTTTTGACTAAATTTGTTTTAAGCTGCAGCCAAGTCATACCCCCCATCTGCAATTTTTGAATCTGTGAATTTAGCATTCGGACCTATTAAAGAAGTGCTAACAATAAACACAGTCCTGCCACTGCTGAGTTGAAAAAATAAATAAATAAATAAATAAATTGGGGACCATAGAGGCCATTTGTGAGATCCCAAAAATGGCCTCTATGTTCTCCAAATGACTGAAATCCGTTGTAGTGACTGAGAACTTTAATTCCTGAGGTGGGGGTGGGGTTTAATACCAGTGATGGGCTACAATCAGTTTTAGAGGTTAATATAGCCACATTTAGAACAATTTAGGCCATGGCAGATAGTCTACTACTTGATAACTGAGTGCTCAGGTCAGTATTCTTATCAGTTGACATGTTTCATAGGTAGATGGGTAAACAAATTGGTTCTGAAAATAATGAAAAGCAAATTCTGCAAACTGAATCTAATCATTTTTGTGTAGTTAAGTCAATTTCAATGGTCACACGATAATACTGTAACATTCAAAAGTACAATTTGATCAAATGAACACTTACCAGTGACTGAATGTCTGAATGACTGAGTGTCGACAATTGTCCATAGGATGTCTGTTTTTTTTCTCCAGAATGTCACTGAAGACCTCTTCATCGACCTCTGTTCCAGTGTCATCCAGCACATATATGTCTTTTTCAGTGGGTATATTGAACTTAATTTTAGCTTTGAATACAGAGAAAAAAAAGAAGTTTGGGGTGCATTATTGTTCATCTTACTACCACCACAGACACGAGACAAAGTGGGAAAACAAGTCCATTGCCCAAGGACGCATTTTACCTATCGTTTAGGCTACAAGAAGCAGACACGTTAACTGACCCTCCTTGAGAAATTCTGAGTGTGAGGCTCCATTTAGTTTGACGTACTTCTTCTTTCCTTTGTACTGTACTTTGGACAGCAGTGCTGTAGACCTTCCACAACTACATACAGCACAAACATAGTGTGATTATAGTGGACACAATGCTTAGAAACAGTGCAAAGTCACTAGACTGGACTGATGTTTGATGTAAATTAAATGTTTAAATAAAGTTGGAAAAAATACTGCACTTTAAACATTGATTTGGGGGAAAACGGAGAGGGTATATTTTTTTAAACTTTGATTAGGCGTTGGTAGCAACAGCTAACGGCTACCATATCTACATCTGCAACGGTGTAGATATCGTTACCATAGACTGTAATACCTGAACAAGGTATCCGAGCCTGTAACTTACCAACACCGGGAGAAAAACACAGAATTTGTTTGTTAGCCATCTTAAAATTAGCTTTTCTCTCTGGTGGCTAGCTTTACCCAAGCTACGTCAAAGGTTCAGACACCCACCTGAAATTACATTGTTAGTTGGCAACTCTGCAGGATTTACACTTGCTAGCATAAAAAATTGACATACACAAACACACACACACACTCACACAATGTAACTTCGGGCGTGAGTCGGAAGCTTTGAAATAACTTAGCTTTGGTAAAGCTAGCAACGGGGAGAGATTAGCTTATTTTAAGATAGCTAGCAAACGAATTCTGTGTATTTCTTTGTCAAATAACTTAACCGCTGCTAACATTACAAACACAATATCAATTCTGATAAAATAAAGATTTGCAGTGACTTTACAACTGATATAGCAAGTTAGCTAAACTACATTGAAACCGTGTTTGCCTCCTTAATCTATTACCGTTAAGGTTTTTAGTCATTTACGGATTGAAGCATGAAAAAATATTCCATCATTATTTATTCACTTTAGTTTATTAGCGTACCTGCAGTCCCGCAAAGCTGTTGAGATGCCGGTTAGTGTCGTGGCTGCATGGTTTGCACCTGCAAGATGTGGGCTCAGGACACGTGACTGGATTCAAACAATGAAAGGGCATGGAGTGCTCATGACAAAATCGAGACCTAATTCTTGGTGCGGCCGGGAAAGACTCAATCAAGAGATGGACTCACAGGGAGTCCATCATCGTAAAATAAACACTACATAACTCTACACCAACACTATACATAAAAAGAACACCAGAGGGAGATTATGGTGCAACCTGGTGCATTTTGTGCCCATGTACACCAAAGTGTAAAATCTTCTACTCTCGTGATCAAAACTCTGGGATTTTAACTCTCTGGCATTTGCTGTGTATGCTTCATTATCAAGTGACCCACTATGGCTATGGTAGCGGGGGACAGTGGATGAGGAGGGGGTGGCAAGCCCCAGAGCTCACTGGGGGAGGATGCCAGCATAGTGTGAGATCGGGGCACAGCTATGGGTGCGGGCTCGCGTGACTCCTCATGGTGGGGAAGTCCACCAGATTGTCTTGCTCTGAGGGCAGCCTCCTTCACAATTATCCGCCAGGAGGAGGAGATCGAGGACCTGACCAGTGGTCCAGGTGCAGCCCCATCAACACCCTGGGTCCCCGGCAGCGAGACATTCAGCGAGTTAGGAGAAGGAAAGAAGCCAGTTTGCAGTGGAGGGGATTCCTTGACACCCAAGATGGTGAATCTGTTCTCCAGCTAAGGCTCACAAGGTGGGGGAGATTGCGGGCTGAAATTCCATTGCCTTTTGCCAATTACTGTGGACCAGGGCTCTTGGCTGGGAGTGGAGCTGCTTGCTCTGGGTATTTGGTATTAGCTGAGTGTGAATGTGGTCGCAGCCCTCGTGGTGGCCCGTTTTGGTTTTTCCACTGGCAACGGCAACGGGACTGCAGCAGAAAGGTGGACAGCTGAGACTGAGAGAGCCAGCCTGGATGTTGTTGTGGTTGCATCGTCATCAGTGCGGGGCTGGGAAGCTGTGACTTTCCGGTCAGCTGAGGCCAAGCTGGAGTCCAGATCCAGGGACCTGTCTGGTTGCGGGCACCTATGGAAACCACGGAGTCGAGGCCAGCCCCATCATCTTGGATCCTGTGCAGGTTGGATACCTCACTTCAGCTCAGCAACCTTCTGGGACTTGTTGAGGCAGCTGGCACAGTCATGTGGAGAGGCGAGAGGAGCCATTGGGAGCAGAAGGCTTGCCAGCACGGATGCAAGGACCGGGCCGTTAAGGTGAATGGATGTCCCAAATCAGGTGGCAGTCGCTAGATGGCGGGTAGGGTATTAAAGTTGCATCAGGGTTAGCCGATGTGTTTGTGGGTGTTGCTCAGTGTCGTGCGAGCAGTAGTGTAGTCAGTTCTAGGGGTCACTTCTAGGCGCAGAGAAGGACGTGTTTTGGTGAAAGTTAGTGAGATGCTAACATGAGACAATAAATCCCTTTATTGTTTGTTTTCTTTAATGGCATAAATAATATTTCAATTCTCTAAGATGAACCATACAGACCATTTTAAACTGTATATTCAATAATGGGAAAAATGATGGAGATCTTTTCATG
The DNA here is from genome assembly GCA_901007715.1 of Dactylopterus volitans. Taxonomy (NCBI): domain Eukaryota; kingdom Metazoa; phylum Chordata; class Actinopteri; order Syngnathiformes; family Dactylopteridae; genus Dactylopterus; species Dactylopterus volitans. The sequence continues at coordinate 7,086 of CAAKHG010050251.1, forward strand.
GGGAAAAACAGCAAGAAGACAAACGTGTAAAATTCCTAGATTCTCACAATTGTCCCTTCTTCCATTGGGTGAAAAAAAGGATGTATCAGATTCTTCCTTCCAGTCTTCTTAGAGTTTTTGCCCTGCATTGTCAATGCTGAGGATGTTGAAATCTGAAGCTTGAAAAGAAACTTTCATGAATGTGTTAAGCAGTCACACAGAGGTCCCATCAAATCAGCTGTTATTGTAACTTCGGAGCTCTTTGACATGAGCCCCACTGCTGGATGCTGAACTGTCTGTGCTTCATCAGTCCTCCCCTCACTAAAAGCTGTTGTCTTTGTGCCAAACTGTTATCTTTTAGGTGAAATTTCAGGGGGTTACATTGTTTGTTGACATTAATCTCACCGGCTACATTGCTATGGTGTTAATGAAGAATGCCCTCTGTTATTTGTATTCTTGTGTGTTGAGTTTTTTTGTCAAAAGTGGTTTTGCTTTCCTGGTAGATTTGTGTTCTCTCATGGGTGTTGTGGCCCAGTAAGAGAAAGCAGTTGTGTGATATAATTAGACCAGAAATATTCTTGTAAACTCATCAATATCTCACCTGCGCTATAAAAGGCTGGTGATTTTTTGGCAAAGCACATTGCTATAGTTTTTTGGAGAAAACTAGGTGTTAAGTAAAACTGGCAATGGAAACACATATTTTGAAGTAAACAAGTTAATTGGCTGGTCATAACCTGCTGGAGGGTGTATATAGAACTGCAGAGATTTGCAGAACTAGAGATTTGTAAGGGAATATCAAAGATCATGCCTTTCATTGAGGAACTCTGCTTAGTTGGTGTATTGATTTCAGTTAGTTTTCTAACCTGAAATTCGCCAATGAACAGGTGTGAGCAAAAATAAGTTGTTTTTTTCAGTTTCCGGTGGAACACTGAGAACTATCATCATATACAGTAATTAAGTTAAATGGAACAATTACAGATGTATGTCAATAAACAACACTTTTCATTTGGCTTCTACTGTAATTTTGTTCTCCAATATAGTACAATAAATACTGCTCAATCAGAATTTCAAATAATTTATAATGATGGTCTATTGTCTAAATGCATGCATCCAATAAAAGAAAAAAAGCTAATTGACAAAAAGCGGCAAGCAACACTGAGCAGGCCTTTGCACCCTATGTGGGTCTAGCCATTGGATTGTTGCAATCTGTGGCTATTTTCATACCTGTATATCAGGGGTAATTGACTAAAATTTAAAGAGGTCCGGTTCAGGAAAATTTCTTGAAGCAAAGGTCCAAAAAATCATTATGCCTTGCCATCTAGTGTTCAAGTCGTCTAGTAGTTGTATCAACATCTGCATGTAATTAATACCTGATTGTCAAATCAAATGAATTCAGTAAAATTCAAAAATCTTTTGATAATATTTATTGTGACGTAACATAGACTTCAACATATATACATGACTGCCGCTATGTATCGTGTCCTCTCATTTTCTGATGTAGCCCTGCATTTCAAAATAAGGGAAAATAAATAAAATGTGAAAATTGTGCATTTTCCACTAAAGTGCTTAACTTTAGAAGGGGGTAAAATTAATCATTGGATTCATCCTTTTGGGTATGTTGATGTTTTGTCTCATAAGGGCATTTGACATTGGCACTTCCCAAAACTGCCACGGTTTCTGAACACATGAGACATACTGGTTGAGTGCTCAGTGGGAAGTATCTTTTATTGCTGTCCATTTGTTATTATTTTTTTGGCGAGCACCATTTGTTCCTTATTTTTCTTTCCATTTCAGTCATCTTTATGTCAACTTTCTCCAGCTCAGTTGTCTATCTCCTTGTTTTCTCCATATCGTCATCCTTCCTTTTCTTTCTACCGTCCTCTCATGTGTAACTTGCCTCAAATTCTCATCTGTCTGCACTATTTAACACCTGGAATGAACAGACTTGATTGGCTGAGTGTGTTACGGGGTGAGTTTTCGTTGGACCCAAAAAGGCAGGAGGCGTCGAAGCAGTCAATAAAATGTTTATTGTCTCCCCGGAGACACAGAGAAAATGCACAAAACTTAACGAAGGATTCCTGCAGGCTGTGGCGACGAAGGCTGGCTGACCACCAGGTAAAAGTCCAAAGGGAGGTGAGGCAACGAGGCACCATACCGAGCGTGACAGAATTATCTGGCAGAGGAGTGGAGGCAGAGCCGGTCTTAAATGGAGAGGTGAGTTGATGAGAAGTGCCATCAGGTGTGCCCCGCTGCATGCAGCCAGGAGCAGGCCAGCCACGCCTCCCCACCCACAGCCTGCAGCGCTGGAGAGAAGGAGAAACAAAAAGCACGCAGACATCCTCCAAAACACAAACACAAGTATCAAAACTCAAACCATAACAGTACCCCCCCTCAATGGACGCCACCTGGCGTCCGACCAGGCCTGTCTGGGAACCTGTTATAAAAATCAGTCAACAAACCAGGGTCCAGAATAAGTGAGTGAGAGATCCAGGAGCGTTCCTCGGGGCCGTACCTCTCCCAATCCACCAGGTACTGGTAGCCTCAGCCCCGCCTGCGGACATCGAGAATCCAGTTGACTGTGAAAGCTGTGTGGCCGTCGACAAGGCGAAGGGTTGGAGGCGGGGGATCTGTGGGGGGGATGAAGAGGGCTGTCCAGCACTGGTTTGAGAAGAGAAACATGGAAGACTGGGTGAACCTTTAGTGCGGCAGGGAATTTCAGTCGGATGGCACTGGGATTCACAATACGGTCAATGGGGTAAGGACCAATGTATTTGGAGGCCATTTTCCTGGAATCAGAGTAAAGAGGAAGGTCACAGAAGGACAACCAAACCCGTTGGCCCGCCTCATAGTTTGGGGCAGGCGGTCAGCGATCCGCCGGTTCCGGGCAGCTGTTCTCTCCAGAGCAGCGCGAGCTTCCCTCCAAACTCGTGCCTGGCGGAAGTGAGCCTGGACCGGTGGCACGACCACTTCGGTTTCTTGGCTGGGAAAAGGGGGAGGTTGAAACCCATGACCACCATAAAAGGGGACATACCAGTGGCAGAGGAGGACAGGGAGTTATGGCAGTACTCCACCCAGGGGAGATGAGTAGACCAGGAGGCCAGGAGACGTGCAGCCACGCAACGTAGGGAGAATTCCAGGTTCTGGTTAGCCCGTTCCGTCTGGCCATTCGATTGAGGGTGGTAACCGGAGGTTAGACTGGAAGTGATTCCTAGGGTCTCACAGAAAGCCTTCCATTCCTGTGCCATAAACTGGGGGCCCCTGTCAGAGACAACATCCTGGGGGATCCCATAAAGGCGGAACACATGTTGAATTAGCAAGTCAGCCGTCTCCATTGCTGAAGGGAGCTTAGCTAGGGGGATGTAATGGAGTTGAATCTACCCAGGAAGAGGGACCACCGGGCCTGATGGGAGTTCAGTCTCCGGGCTGAGTGGAGGTAAGACAGGTTTTTGTGGTCGGTCCAGAAGATGAAGGCGTAGGAGGCTCCTTCCAACCAGTGCTGCCATTCTTGAAGTGCCAGGACCACTGCGGGCAGCTCTCGGTTCCCCACATCATAGTTTCTTTCAGCAGAGGTAAGGCAGCGGGAAAAGAAGGCGCAGGGGAGTGCTGGGAGAGGACGGCCCCGACTCCTGAATCGGCCGCATCAACCTCTACAATGAACTGCTGGGCTGGATCTGGATGGAGCAAAACAGGTGCATTAACAAATTGTGTTTTAAGCTTATCAAATGCTGTCTGAGCTGTGGGCGACCATTCAAAAAATCTTTTAACTGAGGTTAGCTGGGTGAGCGGAGCCGCTATGCAGCTATAGTCTCGAATAAACCTGCAAAAGTTGGCGAAACCAAGAAAGCTCTGTAGCTGCTTCCTTGTAGCTGGGACTGGCCACTCGGCTACTGCTTTGACCTTCTCGGGGTCAGGCTTCAGCTGTCCCCTCTCCACCACATATCCTTGATGAAACTGTAGACACATGAAATTCACATTTTTCTGCCTTCACGTACAACTTGTTCTCTAGGAGTCTTTGTAAAACTAGCATTACATGCTTAACATGGTCCTCATAATACTTAGAAAGGAAATCAAGATATCTTCCAAAGAGACAAAAACAAATCTGTTCAACATGTCTCTGAGAACATCATTCACCAAAGCTTGGAACACAGCAGGAGCATTCGTCAAACCAAACGGCATTACCAGATACTCAAAATGTCCCAGGTGTGTGTTGAATGCCATTTTCCATTCGTCTCCTTCACAGACCCTGACTAAATGGTACGCATTTCTTAGGTCCAGTTTGGAGAACATGGTGGCGTCATGGAGAGGAGTGAAGGCAGAGTCTATAAGAAGGAGAGAGTATTTGTTTTTGATGGTGAGGTTGTTTAGTCCGGTGTAATCTATGCAGGGTCTCAGTGTCTTGTCTTTTTTCTCCACAAAGAAGAAACCTGCCCCTAAAGGAGAGGAGGAGGGTCGAATAACGACTGTAGCTAGAGAGTCAGTGATGTAGGTTTCCATTGCCTCTTTCTCATGTTTTGAAAGGTTATAAAGTCTTTTAGTGGGAAGTGGTGAGCCAGATAGCAAATCTATGGAGCAGTCATAAGGTCGGTGTGGTGGAAGTGAGAGTGCTCTGTCCTTACTGAAAGCATCCTTTAAAGTTTTAGTATTCACTGGGAACTGTAGTCAGATCAATGTTTTCAGGTGGCACAGGAGTAAGGGAGGATTGTGTTGCGACGGCAGACAGTAGGCAATGTTGATGACAATGGTCACTCCAGTTTCGAATTGTGCCTGTAGGCCAGTCTGTGTGGGTTATGTGTTTTTAACCAAGGTAACCCAAGCACGATGGGAGTGAGAGGGGACGAAATGACAAAAAGTTCTATGTGTTCATGGTGGTTGCCAGATAGGATGAGTTTCACAGGGTTAGTTTTGTGTGTGACATGTTCAATAAGTTTTCCATCTATGGCCAGCACCTTCTTAGGTGTAGCCAGATCATACACTGGGAGATTGTGAAGTGTAACTAGATCTGAATCAATGAAATTGTCATCTGTTCCCGAGTCAATCAGTACCTGAATGGGCAATGTCTGTTGAGAGCAGTGCAACATACCCTTGGCTTGTATGCGGTGGGAAGGAAGAGAGGTTGAGGAGGTTCGGCTCACCAGCGCCCCCCTGCCTGCTGGTGAGCCTGGCCTTTTGGCACTGCCGGGCATTGGGGAAGGTAATGGCCCTTCCCGGCACAGAAGATACAAAGGCGATCCCGTAGTCGTCGCTTACTTTCCTCAGGGGTAAGCTTGGCCCAGCCGAGTTGCATGGGTTCGTCGGGGGCTGCCGAGGCGGACGGAGTGGTCGCAGATCTGGTGTCGCTGGGGTGTGGTGTCAAGGGCATGACGTTGGAGAGCATGGGGCTGGCTGCGGAGGAGCTGATGAGCCGAGTCCTCAACGCCCGGGTTCTCTCCCTGTGCCTTTCCCTCAACCTATTGTCTAGTCCAATGAATAGACCAATTAACTCCTCTAGGCTTCCTGTCTCATCTCGTGCAGCCAACTTGTCCTTTAGCTCATCTGATAACCTCTTCAGAAAAACTCCCTGGAGAGCAGAATCATTCCACCCACTTTCAGCTGCTAAGATGCGAAAACGAACTGCGAGACTGGTAGTGATCCTTGTTCAATCTGCAGTAACTGGCTGGTGGCTTCACTCCCTTTAACGGGATGATCAAAAACTTGTGTAATCTAAGCATAAGTGAGTGGATATAGCTAGTGCCCAGGCTGAGGCTTGATCAGTGAGCAAACTCATTATGAAGGCTGTTTTAGCTTGGTCAGTGTCGTAAGTGAGTGGCTGCTGACTAAAACGAGAGAGCACTGGTGTAGAAACTGAGCACATGTTCCTAGATTTCCGGAGTACCTGGCACGTGTGGGGATGAAGGGCTCCCGTGGCATTGCCAGCGGTGTCGTAGCAGGGACTGCCGCTGGAGGAGGGACATCAGCAGGTGGGATGAGCGTGAAGAGTCGAGCAGCGATGGTGTCCAACCTCTCTCCTAGCTGAGTCATGCTGGCAGGTAGTTGCTGTACATTGTCCATCATATGTTTTAGACCCGCCTCACGCTGGCCTAACATGGCTCCTTGGTTTGATATTTCCTGCTTCAGATGTTCTTTCTATGCTGGGTCCATTTTCTTGGCCAGATAATTCTGTTACAGGCTGAGTTTTTGTTGGACCCAAAAAGGCAGGAGGCGTCGAAGCAGTCAACAAAATGTTTATTGTCTCCCCGGAGACACAGAGAAAATGCACAAAACTTAACGAAGGATTCCTGCAGGCTGTGGTGACGAAGGCTGGCTGACCACCAGGTAAAAGTCCAAAGGGAGGTGAGGCAGCGAGGCACCATACCGAGCGTGACAGAATTATCTGGCAGAGGAATGGAGGCAGAGCCGGTCTTAAATGGAGAGGTGAGTTGATGAGAAGTGCCATCAGGTGTGCCCCTGCAGCCAGGAGCAGGCCAGCCATGACTCCCTAGCCACAGCCTGCATTGCTGGAGTGAAGGAGAAACAAAAAGCACGCAGACATCCTCCAAAACACAAACACAAGTATCAAAACTCAAATCATAACAGAGTGGTATCACATGGGACGGCTTACCTCGCATGGAAATGGTCTGTGTATTTGCTCATCCACTAAACCACTACCATAAAGACTACAAAAGCTGTGCCGGTTAACAGAAGCGCCCTGTCACATTTTAAATCATAATCTTCTGTTTTGGCTGTAGGTCGGGGTCCACATGGGACTGCTTCTGGGTCTGGATCTGGACTGCGGCCCATCTGTTAGTGACCTCTGCTGTATGTGAAATGCAGAATCAGGGCTTGTTACCTGAAATTTGTAGGAGGCAATATGGAGCCATTTTGCCACACCCATGCCCAAGACCCATGTCAAATTAGAAATGCATTTGCTGCAGAAAATGCATATGAATGTGGAGAACTGTCAGCAATTGTTGAATGCTGAAAAAATTCCTGAATCAATGCCAAACATTATCCTTAAAGAACTGTGATGATGTTGTGACAGTTGTGACATCAACACAAATAAACCAATATGATGTCATACAGTCCAGTGAATATGGCTTTACAAACCGGTAAACGGTTTTTGACATTTCCACGGCCCACAAATGTAACCGTTCAACTTCTGCATGAGCTTTTGATAACTTCCCAAGAGTTTGTGACAGTATGAAAAATGCAATTTCATGTTGCCAGTACGTGGTGTTATTTCTATGACTGAGTATTTGCTTTTAGACCTACAAATGCTGTCATCACGGCAGGATGGCAACACCAACATTTGGGATATTTCATGATATACAGTCTGTCGCTGCAACACTAGATAATCAGTAAACATTTTATTGTAAATACCTGTAAAATAAAGTACCTATTCTGTTATATACAGTAAAATAGTTTCAGTTTCTATAGCCCCAAATCACAAATTACATTGCTTCAGTTTGCTTTACAATCTATAAAGTAAGTGACACCCTTTGTGTCATTAGAGGTTGGATCAAAGACAACACCTGAGTGCCTGCATATAGCCATTTAGAAGAGACTAGTAATATACGTATAGGTTAACAAATACACATATTTGGAATGTGAAACAGTTGCAGAACATGAAAAGTTTAACTGTATTATACCCTTGAAGAAGAAATGATTCATGTTAACAAGCTGTTTTCGTTGAAATAACAGAAATATCTTAGAGAAACCTGTCTGCTTAAGGTGAGACACTGCCTAGTTTACAACTTACTGTACATCAAGTACTAAGGATTATCTTAAATTTAATATGTGGAAATAAGCCATGCCACTGTGTGACAGACACACACATGAACTCATCACGCACGCACACGTGCATTCTTCTGGGACATCCTTTGCTTAACAAAACCAAAAGTGTTAATTTATATTAATTTTTAAAAAATTGTTAGTTACATCAAAGGTTCATCTGTGTGTGTGTGTGTGTGTAGTCAGCTAATCGGGATATGAATGCAAAATGAGTAATTTCATAAGACGACTCCCCTCCATCC
>CAAKHG010050254.1:0-17325 GCA_901007715.1 Dactylopterus volitans
GCTGTTTGAGCGCAATCCCATCAGCCCGCGCCGGCCGGTCCCCGTGCGGTCTCGCGCGGCACACGACGAGCCGTACTTAAAAAAAAAAAAAAAACCCCAAAAAGAAACAACAAAACGCCACCAGCCAGGACCGGAGCGCAGAGACATTCCACTCCGCGCGCCCTCGACGCCTCTCACGCTGCGGAATTAATCACACTTTGGCAATTATGAGTCTGAGGCTGAGCTAAATACAAATATGTTAAACAAACGCCGAAAGTCGGTGCGCGCCACGCCATTTGTATGCAGGGAGCCGTTTCTGGGGGAGAAAGCTCAGTGTGCAGCGGGTCTATGTAATCATACTAATGATGAGAGAAACTTCAAAGGAAAGTAGGATTTTCTTGTCAGGGACTCGGGAGTAGCATGACAGGAAGTTTTATCTGCATGCATATGCATGTACAGTGGCGCCATGGCGTGCTCTGTACGCACACACACACACAGACACACACCATACATGCTGTAGGTGGATGGGTCCTTGCCTTGGTGTTCATCCATTCTTCATTTTCTACATCGTTGCGGCAGAATGAATATTTACACCCCCCAGCCCCTTGCACACCTCCCTTCGTTTTCACGGTCCTTCGGCAAAACGGCGTCGCATCCCGCCGGGGCAGAGGGTGCCCTCGCCGCGCGTTAAGGCGCGCCGCACATACACGTTTTGTGCGAGCATCTCAATCGTGCGCGCGCGTGCGAGCTCGCTCATGCGCGGCTTTGGGGGGGGGGGGCTAACCGCACTTTCACGCTTCACAAAAAATGCTCATTGGTGAGATTGTCTTCGGGCCGCGTTCCTGTATGTATGGGCACATGGCGGTCGCCTGCGTGGGTGTGTGAATATATATATATATATGCATGTGTCTTCTTGTGTGTGTGTGTGAGTGGTCGCGTAATTTGCTGGCGGTGCCTTATTCTCTTTCCTCTCCAACCAATAACGGCGAGGCTGCCTTTCATAGCACTATAAAGCACAGAAATCACGGCGCTGGCAAGTTTGTGTTACTCACTTATACTGAAGCATGCATGCTCACAAAGGGGCGAGCAAAAAAAAAACCACCCACACGCTTTCATAACCAAATGATATTCGCTTCATAGTGTTTCCTTGTGTTTATTAGTCAATGATTCATTGGGCAGTAAAGTGTGGAGACGCCTGGTGGTGAAGTCTGAATCACAGCGGTTGAGAGATGAGTTTACGTCCCGATTCTTGCGGCCGTTTCCCTTCGCAAGCACACAGGCGTGAACTTAATCCCGTATCAGCTTTAACTCCTGGAAACACACACGCGCAATCTGGGAAATATAAATATATACAGTATATCTATAAGCGAACCTGCGTTTGTAGATGAAATAGATTTAAAGTCCAGTGCCTGTGGCTGTTTGCGATGAGCTGCTTCCGGCCGATATCAAAAAAAAAAAAAAGCTTTGACCAACAATCCAAAACTCCCAGCCAATTTAATTTACCTCCAGACTGCAGTTAAGTCGATTTCAGCAATTAAAAGAACATAATCAACAAAATATCAGGAAAAATCGCACTTCTACAAAGCGACGCCGGAGAAGGAAAGAATCAATGTTTGGGGGCTTGTTTCCTCTCAGCGGCTCAGTTTTACGCCGTGAAATCAGTGGAACTGTTTCATGTAAAGTCAGGAAACGCAGCACATGCAGGTTTTGCGAGCGATGCCGAGTGGAACAATTGCTGTTTCCGCCCGTAGATGGAGAGAGGAACAATTGCGGTGGCGCTCCGTAGCTCGACGCTGCACCTCCAGGAGATGCGCCGCCAAATGAAAGCGGCACTTTGCTGCAACATCAATCAAATCGTGATCAATACGCTCGATGATTCTCTTATCATCTTTTTTTTCTTATCTCACATACAGCCAGGACAGATTCAGTCAGGGAGCCAAATCCACATATAACTAAATCATAAAGCACCAAGAGTCATGTCGCCATCTTGACCTCTTTCTCTTTGTGTGCTCACTTTTTATTTTTATTTTTATGTTGTTTTTTTTGCCTTTTGAGTAAACTGCGCGTTATTTAAAACGCTCGTATCCGTTTTAAATATGCCCATCTGGCTTTATGCTGCAGGTACGGCACCACAGAAAGCTCAAGCACCTCCACGAATCCCGAATGCAGTGGCTGAGTAGCCCATTGATGCAGAAGCCACTGCGACGTTTGTTAGTGAAATATGGCCGCCGGCTGGAAGGCGCGCGGGCACGCACACACACACACACACGCGCGCACGCGGGCACGCACACGCACAGCGATGATGATGATGAAACGAATAGTTCAAATAAATGCCTCATTGAAACTCTTGGCTGACCTTGTTCTATAGTCACATTTTTAAATCAGTGGCGTTTGTGTGTGCGCGTGTGTGTGTGCGCGCGCACGCTTAATCGCCTGTTGAATTTCCTCTCATCACGGTCCCAACTTTCCCGTCGGGGGCCAGCCTGCCTGTCATTGGTCAACCTTGCCTTTCTTCTCCCACAACGCTTTCCTCTCTCACTCTTTGATTATTGATCGTCTCTCTGACTCTGCTTCCTTTCCTGCTCTCTCTCGCTCCCTCGTTCTTTTTATTCCTCTGAATTATTCCCCCTTTATCTGCACCTGTTTCCCCTCTTTAAGCTTGGCCCCTCCCTCCCTCCACCCTTCCCTCTGGCCTCCCTCCCACCCGCCATCAGCCACCTCCTCGATGTTTAATACGCTGTCAGCGATCACAGAAACAGGCATCGGAACTGAGAAGTGCTAAACACTTTGCTAATCGCCGTCATGGGATCGTAATGTGCCGCTTGTTTGTCTGACACACTTGGCAACATGTCGCAAAGCTGCTTGCGTGTGCCCATCTGGATCGCGGCTTTCAATCTCGTCGAATCGTTTTCCTCAAGGGTCTGAAAGAGAAAATCAGCAAATGAAGAGATCAGTGGCGGCGGCGATAGCGTTTTTTTGTTTTTTTTTCTTTTTTTTTTTGCCTGAAAATACTTTCCGCCCTGTGCCGACGCGGCGGAACTGACCACTTGTGCTCGATAATTAACGGCCGCCGCGGAAAGATGGACGCTTTTTACTTTCCGTTCACATGGAAATTTGCCCCGCCTCACGTGCCCCAACAGTCATCAGGGCAACGCGCTGCAACATATAAAAGAACTTCAGCCTGTTTTCCAGGCCTGTCAGAGGGAGCCTTGTTTTCCAGGCCTTGGACAAACATAATGGCCGCAAACATCGAAAAACCCATCGAGCGTCAGTTGAGCAGCAGCGGATGCTCATATTGAGTTCACATGGGAAACAAAAATGGCTTTTAAGATGCATTGTCAGTATATGAGACATGCACATAAAGACCTGGCAAAGCCTTTTTTAAATGCTTCAGGAACGTCCCTCTTTGCATCATCGAATCGTCTTAACGACAAAACTTTGGCGTTTTTAAAGATGTCTACCGTCCTCTCTGGTTGTACCATGCCACTCTTCTTGTGAGCAGGCGATAGAAATAATAGTAAACGCCACTGATTGTTCAGCGGCCCAAAACTCCACATAACAGAATCGACGCAACAGAACCCATTCCGGATCTCACGGCACGCGGCAATCGTAAAATGCCTTTTTCTATATTCCGCCGTTCCGTCCCCCACCTTCCTCCGGGTCATGGAGAAAAACAATCATGTGCTGCGCATGTTTGCTCCCGCCAGACTACCTCCATGCGCATCCACGCTGATTGGCACACACTTAAGACGGCAGCGACACACTTCCCCGGGCAAAAGCGCTGCATTGTGAAAATGATTTATGCAGACACCGCATGCACTGGAAACGGCGTCGGGTCATAAAAAAATATGCTAGGCGGCGAGTGTCGGGCGTCTGGAGTCGCAATGTGCCGGCAAATCAAACGGCGCCGCGCGGCGAAGAACGGGGTCTGACTGGAAATATGATGGGATCCCGCACAACATAGGAGGTTTTCTTCATAACAAGAAATCACTGTCGCTCGCCAAAACACGATGCGTGGGTCCTCAAGGTCTGCAACGCGTTCCTTTTAAGACATGTTCAAGGTTGATTTTTTTTCTTTATTTATTTTTTTTGAACCGTGTATTGTTTCTGTCCACGTTTGCCAGCGAACGCGCATCTTTCTCACAAACGTATTATCTCGGGAACCTTTTTTTCTTACACTCTCAAGGACCTGGTCGTTCCCGCCTCAGGGTGGCTGCTTGCAGGAGCGAGACCACGAGTGATGATCGCGTGCGGCGATTGGTCCGGATGTTGGGCGCATGCTCATTGGCGGCTAGCGGAAGGTTTCAAAGCCGCAGCCGCTGCGCTCGCAGGCACGTTCCGACCACCTGCGGCTCAGAGGAATAATGCAACACCGCTGTGAGCCCAGTGTCGCGCCGCCGCCTGCGCATGCTAACGCACCCGGCCGAGGGGACAAAAAGCTCAAATGTTAGCGTGCGATAAATGGCGAACGGCGTTTTTGCAGCGTTTTGATATTCTGAGCGGACGCATAGCCGCCGATAAATCTACAAGTGCTTATCCCCCTGTTGCTTCGTAACACAATTAAACAGCTTCATAATGGCTTACAAATGCGTATCCGCCAGCAGGTCGAATTAAAAGTTCATTGTTGTTTACCAGCAACCAATGCCGCAGGGACCGGTAGCCAGGAGGCAAGCGTATTGATTATGGCTGCATTTTTATGCTGATTGTACAGTTCCCGGAGCAGCCGGAGCATCTAGGAAAGGCTGCCTGCGCTGTTGGACTCCCGTCTCTCGACAGACGCTGGTTTCAACGGGAGTTTTCAGCGTCGCCTCTTGGCCGCGGGGCTTTTTTTTTTTTGAGAGCAGATGCAGCGGATGTCGGCGACGAGTGCACTGAGCTCTCGATGACATATTTAAAGCAGCGGCGCTCAGCCCGTCCGACTTCAAGACCCCACCGTCGCCCCTTGTCCATCAGCTGAGACCCGAATTAGGGACAGTTTTCAACTCCTCAAATCAATTTCACGACAGTGCAGTTTGAACCTGAGAATAGTTTAATGATAAACCAAAACGACCAGCAGGTGGCGATGAGTGGCGAGGTGGGACGTACTCCCTTTTACGCTCAATTAGCTCCATTTTAATTAAAACCAAAAAGTGCATCTGAGGAACACGAGGTTCCAAGAATATTAATGTAACCGTGGCTGTGATAATCACCCTGCATCAGCGGATGCACGCTGAACAGCCCTGTATTAATAATATTCAATCAGTGGCACTTAATAAGCCCTTGCTCGTGAGGGCGTTGCAACGTACATAACAGCTGAGTAACTTCAGCCTTTTTTTTTTTTTTTTTTTAACAGACTCAGCAGAGCTTCCAAGCACAGATATGAACTAAAAAAAAAAAAGTCCTACGACTTAACTCAGCATGAGAACATCCATGTCTCATGAAGTCAGTGTAATACCACTCAACTAGCATATGAAAGCAAACGCGACAGTGTTCTTCCATGCTGCAAAAAAAATGGCAGGTGTCAACTCTATATTATTATTATAGGCCATTATCGCCACCTACTGTTAAGGAGTGCGACTCGGTGGCAATCCACTGCAAAAACAAAGCCCCTTCAAAATAAAAGCTCTTCTCTATTTATTTATTTTTATTTTTTTTGCCCAGGCAAAGGTCGCCCATCTACTTACAACAGGTTGAGAATCACCGATCCCGACCATCCCAGTTGGAAGCTCACTGTAGAAACGAATATAAGATTGAAAGGACGTGGCTGCGTGTGTGCGTGAGATGTTTGGAGGAAAACACGTTATAAGCTACAATTTTTGCGAAAAAAAAGGATGAAAAAAGAGTAAGCGCCACCATGAACACCCAGGAATCTGCTATTGAGCTCATTAGAACCAGTGCGACAGTGGGCAGCCTTCTGTGCTGGCAGCCCCCCACCCCTCCCTTCCCCCCTCTTTCTGCTTTTCAGTTCTTCTTTATCTCTCGCTCCTGCAGTGTCACAGCCTCCCTCCATGTCTTCCCCTCTCTCTCACTCTTCCTCTGCAGCCCCCTTCTGCCCACACATGCACTTTCTTCACTCGAGGCTCTTTAACTGTCTACTGAGCTACCAGCCAAAAAAAAACAACCTCTCACTCTCCTCTTTATCCAGCTCACGTTCCGCTCCTCTTTTTGATTCCTGTTTTTTTTTTTTTTGGGAGGGGAGAGGGAGTTCTGTGTTGCGACCGTCTGTCTTTGTACTTGCTGCGAGATTGAGATACCGGGACCCCTCAGATTGAATATTTCACAGCTTCCACTCATTTCTACAGCGAGAAAAAGGAAAGTCGGAGTCGTTTCCTCTGCCTTTTTATTATGCATGGAGCTTCTCAGTTTCACCAGGTATAATTACAACATGTACTGCAAAGAGGAACGTTGGTCTACAAAAAAAAAAAAAAAAAAAAAAAAAAGTCTCAGGCGCCGTGGATTTTCGTCTGGTTCAATCTGCCAATTAAACTGCCTCAATTTGCCGTCTCGGTCTGTCCTCATTGGACAAGGCTGTGATTGAGTCAGTAAGTCAAGAAAGGGTAAATGTTCACGCCCTTTGCTTTTCCTACACATGTAATGCATTTTATTTTATTTAACGTATGCAGCGCTTACCGACCATCCAATATATGCTGTACACATATACATATATATGTATATAAAGGTTTCATTTTCACTGAGCTCTCGACATTTTACCCCTTTTTTTTTGTTTCATACCAAATTTGAGCCGGCTCGCTCGGCTCCTCTGAGAAGTCAGAAATTACTCAGGCAATAACATTCAGCTACTAAAACTATTTTTTTTTTCTGTTCATGAATGCAAGTAAATTAATATAATTTGACATCTTAATCGAGAAATGACAATGAGCTCTGCCATTTTTTTCTTTTTTTTTTGTAAATTTGAAAATTCCTTGGTAACAATAACAATCATATTTTAGCATTAAAAAACAATTTCGGTTAAAGAGCTTCTACCTACTGGTGGCTTCACATTTACAGAAACATCGAAAAGATTTTGGTAATTACCACTATGTGTGTGTGTGTGTATATATATATATATATATATATATATCACCCACACATTGAGTAATTTTATCAGAATACATTTTTTATTTACTTATTATTTATATATTTATCCGTTGCCCATTCTTTATTACCCATCATATTTGAAAGTATGATTATTATTGACGATAATTTGAACTGCATAGACAAAATACAGGAAATTAAAAACACAAACAAAACAAAACAAAACAATCTTGTTGATTAGTTTGCCTACCTTGCTAGTGTGAAGACCAAGCTAAATAATGACATTTTCCCAGTCACTTCTGCTGGCTAATCTCTACATTGTGACCTTCCAAGGAGACGTCCACTTCACTCTGCCGAGAAATTATTCATCCGGCCATCCAGATTGTATCACTTAGATAAATGCGGGCCTATCGCCGACCAATCTGCTGCCGCCTCGTGCAACAGGCGGCGCGGCTCCGGGAGGCTGAGTGGTCTACAGGTAACCGGAGGGTCCCTGGTTTCCCCCGGCTCTTCCGGGAGCATCGGAGCGTCCGTTAAGCAAGACACCGACTCCCTCGCCGCTCCCGACGAGCGTCAGGTTGCCATCTTCGCGCCGTCGAATATGTGCACGTTTCCCCGCGTCCGGCGAGCCCCCTCCCATTTCACGCCACGTCGGCGGAGTCGCTGCATCTCTTTATGTTCCCACCGTTCACGTCTCTGAGCCAAATGTTTATGCGGGCGGATCAGCCCCTTTATCTTTGTCACTGTGGAGCCAGTCTGCGGCCTTTTCTGTTTAATGTAGCATCCACACGCGGAGACGATCGAGTCGAGGAACAATAAAAGGGCTGCTTAATGGGCAGGGGAGAGGAAAAAAAAAAAAAGATCATTTGGATAACAGTTTAAAAGTATTGCATTATTTATTACCTCATCTTGTAGAATGGTAATTGCATGTTACTTGCGATTCATCAGGGGACGGGTCACTTGTTCTTTCTCCTCCCGCCCCCCCCCCCCTCCGAAAAATCTATATTTAACCGCGGCGGATGCACTTCCAAGCTGATCCTTGTTCGACAAAATGCGAAAGTTGTGCGCGGCACAACCCCCGCCGTTGTCTTCACAGCGTCGGACTTCCTGTTTCACGGAATCGGGCGTCTCGGTTTGAAATGCAAAAGTCGCTACTAATGAAGTTTTACTCAGGCGCCATGACATCAGAGGGGGGAATCAACGGGTTTTTGTTTTGTTTTTTTAATTGTGAAAGGGAGAGCGAGTGTGCCGCCGCCGCCGCCACTGCCTTTGTTATTCATAACCATTATTCACTTGACTGAAAATATCTCGTTGCAGTATTAAATAAAACAAAATTAGAACTGGGTACCGGTAATCCTTATGCAAATGTCTTATTCAATTACACCGTGGCCCTGAGCATAAGTCTTGTAGCTAAATCTTAAAAAGTTAAGCTGCAAATCCTCTTTAGTCTGAAGGTCCCAGCTCTAATCGTCAGGATATTGTTGTTTTTGGTCCTATTAATTCCACTGATTTCCGGTGACCTGTGTATGTGTGTGTGTGTGTGTGTGTGTGTGTATGTTTGTATGAGGGGAGGAGGGGGGGGCTGGTGTGAGAAAGGATCAGTGGACTGGATTTTTTTTTTTTTTTTTTTTTTTGCACATGCATGTTAATGCACGGAAGGGCTCGTAAGGAAAGGTCACTCCGATTTGCGTCCCATTCCCCAAATTGGAGTGTGATCATCCAAAAACTACAGTGCGCACGAGCACACACACACGCAGGCACGCACGCACGCACGCATGCACGCCCGCACACATTAAGGGAGTTTGCAGAGCTTAGAACAGGATGTGCACAATGGGATGATGCTGTAATTCAGGAAAGGTTTAGTGGTTGAGGGGCTGAGCAGGAGTGGATTAGTATGTATTGTCGCTATAAGGCCGCAGAGTCAACATACAGCAGTTAAGCGTTATTGACTTCGGGCATCAGAACGAGAGCGAAATGAATTCATCTGCACTTTCGAGCGCATCCGTTTCTGCCGGCCACTGTGGACCGCGTCATGATGCCGTCAACGTATTTCCTGGTTCAGCCCGACACTAGCTTAATTACTCACCTGCTGCATCATGATTTCTTGGAAAAAAACATCTAAGTAAAACTAATATGTTCATGAAATGACAAACAAAAGATGAAAATGATGCACGTCATCAGGGCACGCGTGGTCGTGAGTGTGTGGCTTGAAGGCCCCCCCAAACCCACTCTAAAATCTGGTTGTATTTCCAGTGTAAGTGTACAGGTTGCACATAAACTCCAGACGGCCGCCATAACGGCTCCCCTCGCTCTAAGTGCAAACAGAACTCTTGACTCCGGAACACCGTCAACAAATATGGTGCGTTCATGTCGGGAGAGGAGCTGGGGAGGGGGGGGTTGTTTGACTTTAGGGAAGGTCTCCGGCTCTGCAAAAGAAGTAAACTCTAAGATCGGCGGGCAAGACTGTTGTATAATTTAGGCGCATAAACGCTGAGTGCCATCCCTGCTCCGGAAAGCGCTGGAGGCTCCCGGAGCAGATCTCCACCTGTGATTGTGAATTGACAGCATGTCTGGAATGGCGCCGCGGAAAGCGGAGCGATTGCGAGGAGACGGACGGGATTTTGATTGCGCTGAAGGAACTGGAGGCGTTACGTGGTCTGTTTTTTTTTTGTTTTTTTTTTTTCTTCTTCTGTGGTTATGGTAGGGCTAGTGCTCGTACTTTGGTCTGGGACGGGCGTAAACTCGGCAGTCGATACCGCTCATTTGCACGCATTTCTTTTGTTGTATAATTAGATGCTATGTAAATCCGCGATGGGGGAAATTCAGCACTTGACCTTTTCCAGGAAGTGAACACGGGCATACACAGACACACACACACACTCTGGGGGCCTCAGCTGGGTTAAGTGCCTTGCTCAAGGGCACTTCAGCGTCGGATGTTGAGGAAAATAGAAGGCTGCTCCCCCGCTCCTCTGAACTGAAGGCCACGGCCGCCTTGCTTGCTCTTTTGAAGCGAGAACATTAACATTACCTCATTTTCGCATAAGCAAGGTATTTGCAAGTCAAAATGTTCCGTTTGCCGTTTGATTCAGTAAACCGTGTGTGTTTGCGTGCGCTCCGGGCCGCTGGCTGCTGGCGCACACATACCAGAGCTTGGGCGACGGTGTGGTTCTTGCGGTCCGTGCCAGCGAGTGCCGTTTGGGATTTTGGGGGATAAACTTTGCAAATGAGCTAATTTTGCTGATGTTCCGGCCGATGAAGCGAAGAGACGACTGGTAATTTGGCGCCGTCGCTGTCGTCAGCCCTTTTTTTCCTCCCCCCCCTGCTCCCTTCTATGCCGTTACGTTGTTGCACAGGAGACACAAAGGAGAATCAGACGTCGTGTGTGTGTGTGTGTGTGCGTACATGCATGAGAAGGGAATGGTGATTTAAGCAGATGCCAGGGAGGTGAGCGGCGTTGGCGTTAACCCCGCCGTGAGATCATGCTTTGACTGTCGGCCATTGTTTTATCATTATTATTTCAGAAAAGCCGGCCGGCGGTGCCAGAGTCTGTGAATAACTGAGAGAGAATTAATAATAAAGGGAGTCCATTTGCCCTCCTGTCTGTGCTGTGTGACTATTAGATCCAGCGTTATTCGTCTTTCATGGGAAGTAGGTCGCTCTAAAGACGTCGGTTCTTTGCAGCGGTGAGCGTGTTTCTTGTTTGGATTCTTTCACACCTTCTTGGGCTGTTTGACTTCAGCATGTCCCTATTTTTTTTTTTTTTTACAGATCTCAAAATCTCTCCCCGCTCTTTCATCTTTACAGCTCTCTGTTATTTTAGGGTAGAAAACTGAATTAATAAAGCAAATGTCAAATAGATTTCAATCGGGACTAACATTATTATTTCGTGTATTTGTTGGCTGAACATGTTTTCGATGTGACTAAAAGCTTTAGATGAACCTTTTCTTGCTTCAGCTTCCCACAGAGAATTGCGCATTTTACCTATTTTAAACAGGGCGGGGGAAAAAAAAAATGAATGAACGGCACTCATGTGTATGTTATTTGTGTGTCGGCCTTTGCGGGTGAATTGGCAGGCCGAGGCCGCCGCTTTCATGCGCTCGCACACGATCACGCTCGCACACTCCCGTCCAATCACGGTGGGGTGGGTGGGTGGGTGGGTGGCACTCTGTCTAGCCGCGCAGCTCAGCAGACAAGCAGAATATGAGGACAGACAGTCTTATTTTATTTTTTTTTTTTCCATCTCCGTGTAGTTGCCAGGGGTCATGCACACTGGACAGCCGTCTCACCCCAGCACATTACCGTGCAGTCAAACCGCATCAGGTGCGCATGCATGCTCATACTGTATTGGGTGACAACTCTTAAGGTCACCTCAGTGTGTGGCGCTCTGTACAGTGTGCTAGGAACTGTGGGTGTATGCGTCTGTTAACATACCGTGAATACATACATGTGTATATATATGTGTATATATAAAGGAAGCTGTACGCGTATGTGATTGAGTGTGTGTGTGCAAATAGAGCTATTGTGTAATGGGCCTTAGGTCCCCGTGAGGGAGAACTACATCACGGCTTAAATGTAGCCTTGCGAGAGAGGAACGAGAGGTGAGGCGAAATGTGAACAGCGAGCCAGCATTCCACGTTCCACCGGGAAAATGGCAATACAGCAGCTAATTATGTAACCTGCTCATTTGAAATGATGTTTAAAGCCTCTGTTAATCCCAGCAGGTCTACTTGCTTTTTCCTGCATTTTCCTTTTCGTGAAAAGTTGTCCGAACTTGCTTGAGCCGAGGGATTAAGACGTTGAGGAAGGGGGTTATTCGTGCCTGGAGAAGGGCAATGACCACTCGCGACCGGTTCACAGCGCCTCGGGATGTACAGTCGAGGTTTTCCTGTTCGCACATTATCCATTGAGCTCTTTTCTAAACCCACGTCACTGAAATAAAGCCATTACTAATCCTTGACAAACTAAACATTAAATAATGCATTTCGAACCCCCCATTTGATTGCGGTGAACGCCCGGGGCAGCTTGACACCTCCTCGAATTTGATGAATTGCCGAATATTGCCGTCAAAATAACAGTTACAGTTATGATATTGCGAGCCCAAAGTGAAATTTGGCCTCTGAGCGATCAGACGTTGAAGATTGTGAAGCAAAGGAGGGGAAAGAAAAGGGAAAAAAAAAAAAAAAAAAAAAAGATCACGGACGCAGTATTACTTTTGAGTGGAAAAACGATGAGTCAGCGATGTGCTGTTTGAGGCATTTGCGACCAGAAGTCAAGTATCACTCAGGCCGGTTTCAGGGCCGTCGCGGCCGAAGTCGGTGACGTGCGCCGGCATGTTGGCAAGGCAGGTCCATTGTCAGCCACCTCATCAGGTTCTATTAAAGTCCTGCCGAGGCAGATGAAAGCAGAGACTCAGCAAATTCATGAGACTCCTGTCACTGGTAATAATATTGCTGATTCCATTTAGTGAACAGCTTCCAGAGGTTTGATTAGCTCTGAAATGTACCAACTGTCGTAAGAACTCATCATCGGTCAGCGCTGTCAATATGTCCTAACAATCATTTTGCCTTCTTGTTATTCTGGCGCTTGAGAACTTCAATATAAAACTTAATATCACATGAAATGAAGGGAAAAACAGTCGTATTTCTGAGTTGACGCCGGCCTTTATCGAGGCTTTGTTTATATCGTGTAGTCGCAAAACATATTTTCGAAGTCGTCATCCTGAAAACCACACTAATTGGGTGCAGAGAGATTAAACAAGATGCCCTGGTTTTGGTTTCAAAACGCGGCCGCATGCCCATGATTGGCTAAAGCGGCGGCGTGAGTTCTTAAAAGACCCCGTTTGTTTGAAAAAGGCAGCAGGGAGCAGATTTACATCACACACCTGGAGTACGAGGTGTCATGCGTGAGTCAGCGTTTGACTTCACAACTTTTTCCCCCGTCTCTTCCCCTTTACTTCAGGACGACGGGAAGCTGTTATATTAAGCTGACGCCTATTCAAAATGTGTTTCTTCTGTATGTGTTGAGGGGGTCTACATGTGAGTTTTGTGTTAAATCCGCACGGAAATGTTGTGGCAGCTTGGCTAGTTGGAAATACGATCATGCAAATTATTGTATGTGTGGAATAACACGGGCAGGATTAAGTTGCCGTAATCAACGGAGCAGTGTGTCGGATTATGTGACATTTAGCAGAGAATCTGCATATTATAACCACCCACTTAACCCCTCCCGCATGATTATTTACATGTGATCCGACATTTCCCAAAAATCAGGCTTTCAAACTTATCACAAATACAAAATGGCTAGCAAGCCCCACTGACCACTTCAGGGTAGTAAAATTTATGGAGGCCTGCTGGGAAATTGCTTGTTTATTGTTGTTACTGGGGGGGGGGGGAAGACAACAATCATTCATTTCTCTTTATTCCTCTTTGAATCCTCTGTTGTTTTCATAATTTCTGTGTTCTCGCATTGTTGACAACCCACCGGTTGGCTTCAGCTTGATCAGCTGCTGTAAACAATACCCCCACCAAGTGTGATGAAAATCGTCTGGGTAGGTTTTTGTATTCCAACAGCAACTAGAAGCCAAGAAAGGTCTGGAGTAAGTGAGGTGCAACATAGCACGCACATTCTAAACTCATAAAACCACAACGAGTCGCAGGTTTTCATACTCTACTGGAAACATGGCATACATATGAATATTACATTCAATTTCCACTTAAAGATCAAAATATTACAAATTGGACCTTCTAGTAATCCTAACTTTTGAGGCTACATGGTGGAAACGTCCTCCTTCAATTCAGGCAATCCGATGTTGACGTTAAATCGGTTATACATGGCACCAAATAATCAGGTCATTGTTTTTGAGTTATCAAAGAGGACAATGGGGAACAGCTTTTTTTGTTTTCGAAAGATGACTCTTCTTTTTTTCCCTTCGAAAAGGTCATGGCATGAAAATATTTGAACCATGAAAAGACCCGTGTGCATGCTCAACATCTGTCACAATATTTCATCGTGGGCGAAGGAGCAGGACCCCATCAAAGCTGGCATGAGAGGGGCCGCTTATGGTTGCCATGCCGAGAAGGTCCACCCAAGGCAGCCGGCAGAGACGGAAGCCACGGCTAATATGAAATACATGTGCACTACCGTTTTCGTCTCGCACTGCCGAAGGCGTTCCCTTAAGATTGCAGTCACTATCCATTACATAACAACCCGAAAATGCAGGCGCACTAACCAGGAAGATCGAAACCATCAGACCACAGCACAGACGCCTCGTTTGCCCCCTTGAACTAAAACCGCGGAATTAAGCCCAGTCGCGCCTCCCTTGCTTTACTGGTTTGCTTACCTATCTAATTCCATAATGTATGATTCTAATAAGAACGTGTAGCCTTGAGGACCGATCCTGACGTCTCGGCAACCACAAGTGTGTCTAATCGCTGCATTCGTTAGAATGAAGTTGGAGATGAGGGACCACGAGGCCGACGACTGGATTTGTTTTCGCAGCACAAATAAGTGCAGATAAACAACCGGGCTAAACTGACAAATCATGTGATGAGTTCTCAGATTACATTTTAGCTGATGCATCCCACCCTTTTTTTCCCCGGCTCCACATGGACCGTTTAACCGCATGCAAGCGAAGCTCAATACTAATTGGGCTACAAATGAAAACCAGCACGCCTTTGGCCCCTGAAAGCTGCGTCTCCGCAGATTTCGGCATATTCATCTGCCGCTATCTGTGTATGGAGATTCCTGGCACATGCATAACTGCTCTGCTTTATCGTTTTCTGCAGGTGCAGTCTTTTTTTTTTTTTTTAACTCAAGTCACCACTGTGGAACAAGGGCAAGGGGACAAATTATCCATGTATGCCCAATGTCAGCGTTCCGATAATGGCAAAAAGCCCTATCACATGCTACATTGTGCTAAATGCTAAATAGGTTCCTTGCGGTTTTAGCATACCAGTGCTCACCGGAGGCGCATGTTTGAAGGTGAGATAAGCAAGAATTTACTTGTAATGCAAACATTGTTCACAAAAAGTCGAGATAAAAGTCATACGTTGGCCAAGGGGCATATGGGAGAACAGTGTTCCCCGATCCCGGTCCTACGGAACATGCCACCCTGCATGTTCTAGATGTCCCCCCCCCTGGCTTCAACGCATCTGATTCAGACGAACGGCTCTTTATCAAATAAGGTGTACCAGTGCTGTGAAATGCTGAATTGAAGCCATATTCATATTTAATTGTCAATTCCTGTCAAAATCACATGAGATTTTGAGGATCCGGATTTAAACGGTCACTTGTCAACCCTATATTTAATAAAGTAAAGTGATGTCAAAGCGATGTCTGATTGCCTATGAATACAATTAGACATCTGTGGTTCTCTGAATAGATTTCCCTTGCATCCATGCAAGGGAAACTTTAATCTTTGTTCAGGGTTTTCATGCTTTCAGAGTTATGGACCAACTTCTCCACTCTCTCATGGCCCAGCCAAAGAACAGAGTTTACATTCTCTTCAGACCAGCCAGATTTTGTGAAGTTGAAGCAGCATTTTCCATTACAGAAACTACAATAACGTCTTTTTTTTCTCCCTTTTTCTCAATTATGGAAGAGGAAGGAACAAACGGCGATGAAACACGGAGACACAATGAAACATTAAGAGGTTAAAAGAGGAGAGAAGAAAACGGCAGAGGGAACAGGGAGGGTGGTTATTCAGATCTCCCTCCGTCTGATGTCTTGTAGCGTCTTTGATGGGGTCATCTGGGGTCACGGAGGAACATAACTGGAAATGTTATCACCTCCCTGCCTGGTTCTTCTTCCTCCTCATATCTCCCTCCAACGTATCTTTTTGTTTCCTGTCTGTTTTCTCTCCTTCGGTCCCACCGGACTGAAACGGGTCTGCGTTGTAATTTCATGCGCTGACAAGAGAATATGAATGAAACACGGGCCACGCACAGATCACCGCTTCCACAGGATAAATAAACTCCAGGTGCTTGTGGCACCTTCATCAGAGATATTGTATGTTGATATGCGTCTGAACAGGAAATCCATTTTCGCGAACGTGACATTGAATGAGACGGCGGCGGCGGCGCTATGAATATTGCAGCCTGATATTTTCGCTTGGATGAATGTATTCAATATACCAAACCAGCAAGAATACATGTTGTGTATCACATCTTAAAACATGAGACCAGAGGGATATGAATGTTGACGGACAAAGAAAGCTAATTGTGAATTCGTCCGAGTTGTCCGAAGTGCAACGCACGGCCGTCCAATCACCGGCTGCCTCCCCAGTGTCTTCAGCCAGACAGCGTGGGGATGCTTTATAACGGCGCTCGTCCACGAGTGCGCGGATGTGTGTTTATTCGCAAGTAATTTATCCGAAAACGGTGTCAAATCCAGTCTCATTATAATGTGACCAGCAGTACTAAAATGGAACAGTGTTGTGACGTTCTTGACAATACACAGCCCTAATGGCCCCTCTTTTTCTTATGAAGCCATCAGATATAATTTGCCAGCTCCCTCAGTTCTTATCCGGGCCTTGCTCAGATAAGGCATATACTCATAAGACATTCATGAGCTCTGCTCTTCAAATAAAGAGCAACAATTGGAGTTTTAGTTTTCATTATCTTTGAAAACTTCTAGTATTTCATTTTTATTTTATTTTTTAATTTAAAACTTTTCCTATGTACCCCATAATACCCACATGGCTACTTGCACAGAAGATATTCATGGCTACATTAATAAATAAAGCAATGAACCCCAGCCAGCAGCTGAAGGGAGGGAGGGGGGGGTGGATAAAACCACAAAGGAGAGGGAATGTAAAAGAGAATGGCAGAAAGAGAGTGTGAGATTGGGACTTTGCTGATGTTGAACATATCATGCAGATAAGATGAGCTGTCGTAGTCAATAGGGTATGAGTCCATCGCGATGCATAATTTCGCGGAAGTAGTGTTATAGACTTAAAACATGCTCCACTGGCACAGCTCATGGAGCGAAAACAGCTACAGGGCAGAGAGGGAGTGGGAGAGCCATATCAGTGGACCTCCTTCGATACTTATCAGGGAATCTGGCAAACGAAGGAATGATGCGGATGCCGGGGCGGAAAGCTTCAAACTAAAGAGGGTGACAGCCGTCGTCTGCGGTCCCCCGTGCACTCCAGGTTACGTCAGGCGGCGCTCACGTTGAAAAAAAGCTGAAATAAAATGCAGATCAGGGACTGTCCGGAAAAGCAACTACTCAACTCGTTACCAATAGGGATGTAATGGCGTGTGTGTGTGTGTGTGTGATGGGAAGAGGCAGTCGCATTCGGCGGGTGCTGCACTCCAGGTGGCGGGGATTTGC
>CAAKHG010050256.1:0-18257 GCA_901007715.1 Dactylopterus volitans
CATAACCCATCTCAAGCCAGGAACCAAACATGAGACCTGGACAGGACACATTGTCAGCAGCTGAATTCAGATGGTTTCAAGGGAGAAGGGGGTGGGACTGATGTGAAGGGCAACTACTGGATGATTGGCTGAGGATGCTGGGATTCATCAAGAAGAGATGTAGCTTGTGTAAAGGTTTATATCAGAAGTTATAAAATCTCATTGTTAACTTGCATTAAAAGGTTGGGGACTTCTTCTTCCATATCCTGGGAAATGGCTGACTATATTTTGGAAAACATTGCATTGGTTTGACTGGTATACGGATAGATTTATGATGACAGTGGAAGAGATGTTTATCATAGACTTTTAACATTTGGTTTATCGATTAGATCTTTAGACACCCTTTGTTGAAACCTGATGATACTTTGTTTGAAATTGTGCTTCTCTAGATGAGGGAATTCATTGCAGTTATTCACCTCTCTACAATGCATTTGGAAGACTTGTGAATTAAAGATAAAGACATTCAGCTCAACTTTGCAGCATATGAGTTTTACCTGTCGCTGCAGTCACAGCAGAAAACTGACGTCGTGAACACAGAAGAACACATGAAGGACGCTTGAGATCTGCCATGCCTGCCGCTGCTGCACATGCACACAATGTGGCATTATCCGGCACCATGAATTATTTTTCAGGTTTACACTGTGTGCCTACTTCTACCGGGAGAACTTAGACTTCTGCTTGTGCCTATTTATACCAACAACCATCTGTATTTGATCATGTTTTGGTGGCTTTATCAGTCAATTAAAGCATTTTAACCACTAAATTCAATCGGATTCTGCTTTTTCTTTGATTAGCACTAAGATGCACTGTTTTTTTTCCCCATTCTTTTTGTGACCTGATGTCATATTGTCAGTTTACCATAAAACATTATTGTCTGCATTGCACAAGTTTTAAATTTTTACCTCCCTCTTTTACCTTTAAAAAAAAATCTCTAAAAAAAAATGACTGTCAGACCACAACTTTCCATAACCGGATCAGAGATCACTGAAGAGCATTTCCTCTGGAGATATTAGAAACATTCCATCCATTGGTTATTTCTGTCGCTTATTTAACGAAGGGTCTTTCAAACTTTCATGTTTGAAACTTTCAATAACTTTTCATGCTATTTGGCCCAGTAGGCTACAAACAACTTAAAGTGATTAAGGGTCCCCCCGGATATTTTGGCTAAGGCTGCCGTCAGCTCTTACCCTCAAAAATAGCAATCTATATATAACTAAAAATACAATTTTTTGTTTTTATCTCATTCTCTTGTAAATGTCTTATTTTGTTTGTATTATTTATCATGTAATTTACTAATGTTATGCTAATTGTGTAATCACATTATTTGCCAGCATATTCAGTTGTTTTGGGGTTTTTTTCTTGAAAAGCATGGGGAAAAGGGCCCAAGGTCACAGGTAAAAAAAATTACCAGAAAATTGGAATGTAACATTTTGCATAAAATAATCTCCAAATAAGCAAAAGATAATGTGAAAATTCCAGACAGTTTTTTTTCCAGACATACAGTATTAACCTTACCAGTAAGCTGTGCATTGCAGTTTTACATTTGCCATCTTCATGTTTTTTGTTTGAACACATTTGCAGTCACTAAACTGAATCAGTTCACAAGTGTATTAAAAGGAATCTGCTGTCAGTTTAGTTAATCCTATATTTAACTAATATTACTGTGGTTTTAAACATGGTGACATAACAGGAGCTATCTAGTATGTTTTAATTAAGTTGATTCAGGCAATGGGAGCTGCTGCAGGAAGAAGCAAGCAGGCTCATGTAATGTCCAATAACTAAAATGTTTTGTGATAAGATCAAAACTTTGTCAAATTCATAATTGCTTTGCTCCACTGAGACTCACTTCTATATTTAGTAGGCTAGATGTGGTCAGTGTTAGTCTGCTACCCTCTTCTGTCCACATGCATCTACTACAGCTCAGCATCCCGTCAGTTCAGAGGTTATTCCGTTTTTTCATGTGTCTTCCATCATTTTGTCCAATATAGTTTTTTTTTTGTTGCTAATGTGATTTTGTATATCAGCCTACATTTATACTCCCATCAGTTCAGAGGTTGGCACATCTGGATGTACTGGGCTCAGAGCTGCAGTTTTGGGGAAAAAAAACATGGACAAAATAATACTTAAAATGGCTGATCCTCATAACTAATAGCACAGCATGGTCATTGTATTCTTCTGTGGCTGGATTTCCCTACACATAAGAGACACCTATTTTACTCTCAAGAGTATTATTCATCCATGAAAATAGTCATGGTGATTATGTTTTTTGCTCTCACTGTGGACGTGAAGTTTGTCAAACCTTGATCGTTACAGAACAATGAAATTATCTTTCACTTCTGACAAATTGTTTGATCACACTTTTAAAAAAAATAAAAAGATAAAAAAAAATTGGGAGACGGCAATGAAAAAAATCGTGTGGAAAAATATGATTGACAGAAAATGTTTTATTTCCCATAAAAATGTAGTGTTGATATACATTATTATTATTATTAGCAGCATCGTCGTTGTTTTTGTTGTTACATTAAAGGCGAATTGCAAATCCCACTAATATTAAATGCTTGGCCCATCCATGAAATTTAAAATGAATGTAACTAAATGCATTGACTGTAGCAGGTAGCTGTAATCAGCCGCGTACATTTACATTCCCTACTCGCTCCCCTCCAGGCAGCAGTGCGCTGGTCTTAGCTGGTTTTGGCCAGCAGGGGTCGCCACCCCTCCGCGCTGCGTCTTGCCAGGTAACGGTCTGCACATGCCTTCCGAATCAGGTAACCCAGTCAGGTCCAGCAGTGACCCGGTTGTTGACTGGTCAGGTTCCGCTATGACGGTAAATGGCAATCCTCTGGCGTGTGAGTGGATTCGTCACAAAAATCACAGATTAAAAAAAAAATGGAAAAGGATGTCGATCAGGACATGAGTGGAGGTGCACTTGAAATACACCTGGGGGGAAAGGAGTGAATATAGGGCGTGTGTGTGTGTGTGTGTTTTCGCTGTGGGTGGAGGGGGTGACCGGAGGAAGGCGCAGAGCAGCCGGGGGTGAGGAGGGAGAGGGATGGAGGAAAACAGATGATGGGAGGGGGGGAGGCGGCGGAGAGGGAGGAGCAGAGAGGAGGCAGGCGCTCGGTCTGCTCGCTCGCAGGAGGACTCGGCGGCAGCGGCAGGACAATGGACTGATCCCCGCGACGAAGCCTGACAGGCGCCGCGCCGCCCCTGACAAAAACTGGAAAAGCAGGTAGGGCTAAACGGCCGCGCCGCGGAGCAGCTCGGGCCGGACCTCCGTTCGGTGTGCGTCAAATTTGTGCCGCTCGCGTGTGAGAAAAAAAAAAAAGGGATGAGGCTGCCTCTGCAGGAAGGAAGCGACGCAGCGGAGCACACGGACACCCAGCGAGGGCCCTGCCACACGCCCGCCTCCGGGTCCGAAACCTGCCGCGACACGTTACTGCTCGGAGGGGGGGGCGGCGGTCTCCCCTCGCGGGTAACGTCCGGAGAGGAGCCCCCGCTTCACGGATGTGGTCAAAGCCCGCTCGGGACACACTCGGAATGCCCGAGCCCCGCTGCTGCTGCTGCTGCCGCCGCCGCCGCCGCCGCCTCCTCACTCACAGCGTCACGCCGAACTCCTTTACAAATACCGCTGTTTTAAATTCACTCTTCTTTTTCTTTTTTTGCTTCCTGAAATGAACACATTTTGGGTGCGAACAAAAACGCCAACGTGAACCGCGCGTCGGCGCTTGAGAGATTTATCCACAAAAAAAAAAAAAAATCATATATTGGTGTGCGAGCACATATGGAAACACTTGATGTGGAAGAAGCCCAACGCGCGAACCACGAATAATAGATGATGTTGTGACGCCGCGTTGCGTGTTATTTCCACGCCGAATTCACGATTAGTGTTCAGGGGGTTGGCAGAGGCGCCGAAGACCCGTTCGGCGTTTGCGCATTTTTTCTTTTTTTTTTTTCCACGAAAAAAAGCACCGTTTCCGCAGAGACCGTGTTCTGAGAAAGGTGGTCAGGAGCGAGCAGCATATGTCGGATATGCCAACAAAGCTTCTTTCCAGCCAGCGGGAGCATGCAGTGTGTGTGTGTGTGCGCGCTCGCGTGCGTGTGTGTGTGCGCGCGCGCCCGCGAGCGCCAGAATGAAGCCGTGCACTAGGCCGGGCCGGGGAGTTTCCTCCACAGATGCAGGGATTGTCGTGTGAATAGATGGAGTCATTGTGTTGCCATAATGTGCCTTCTGTTGACCATTATGTGTGCTGACTTGCATACAAAGATGCTGCTGCAGGACACCGAGACTTGGGAGACTGTTTAAGGGGGGGGGGCAGCATCGTCGGTGTGGAGGCATGTGCGTCAGTGGCTGCAGTGGCTGCTTGGTACACTGTTGGCCATATGGATCTCACACATATACGCCACACACACGCACACACATACGCACACACACGACCAGTTATACAGAGCTCCAGTCTTTATTACAAGGTCATTGTTGCTCCCTTATTTTCTACTGTACATCCCCACACATGTCACTTAGAGAAACAGTGGCGAGGCTGTTTGTGTGTAGCAGTGAAGGGAGGGGCTGTTCAGGGACCTCCCACCGATAGATTATAAATCAATAGTCATTCATAAGCAGGGATTGTGCTGCTATGTTTGCGTTGCATGTGGAGACAGGTCGCTCAGCCCCTTTTGCCTGTGAGTTTTGGTGAATCAGATTATTTAGGGATATTTATTTTGCAATTAAAAACCAGATATGCTGGTACGCAGTGAGGTGATTATAGCGAATTGCAGCGACAGATGCAGATGAGAGGAACTGAGGCAAATCATGACAACGTTCACAGCTGCGCGCTCAACATTGCATTCTCTCATTAATTGCCTTCTGTCTTGGCACATGACTGATTAGTTTATGTAAGACTCATATTATTATGCACTGGAATCCTCTTTTAAACCTGTGCTGTTTCCTCGCTCAGTTCATATGTTCGGTCGGTGCTGCGAGCGACGCTGTTTACCAGAAGCCTGAAAATGCCTCCATCCTCAAGCAAGAGAATGCCGCTGCAGCAGCGCGTTGCAAGTCAGACATCATCCCCACCAAATGACCCCAAGCCACAAAGGATTATGGATCGCAGGAGACATGCACAGTTGTTCTTGGAAAGACGAGCAGAGAAAACGAAGCCTTGCCTGATGCTCATGCCGTATTTGTATTATTATTATTTTTTTTCAGCTTTTCTTAACTGGTAGGAGGACCACCGGAGACGAGGCGGGTAGTTGCCATGCTGAGATGAACTCGCAGAGATCTGAGTCAGATTTAGTTTGCCTGTGCGCATTTCAGGCATGCGTTTATCAGTTGAACCCAGAGACGCCGGCTTCACCTTAACAAAGACAGGACAGAGGCTAAGAACCAGTGTGTGTGTGTGTGTGTGTGTGTGTGTGTGTGTGTGTGTGTGCGTGTGCGTGTGCGTGTGTGTGTGTGTGTGTGTCTGGAAGTGTCTGTATTTGGCTTTATAATGAATTTGCTCAACAACGTTCACATGATGTCTGTGAGAATCTACTATTTGACAAGACAAACTATCGTTGCTGCCTGTGTATGTGTCTGTGTGTACAGTGTGTGTTGTGTGTGTGTGTGTGTACCTCAGTCTAGTGTGCAAGTGTTACCTCGATTTAGACAACTTGATTATGTAAGTGTTGCCATGGAAAGGGATGTTACAACAGACAGACAGCAATACTACCGGCCATGATTTATCCACTTTCATTTCATTTTGACGCACACTGATGCAGTGTTGGGCTTTATTTTCTGTTTTATGAAATAAATGAAGGCAGCAAGTGTTTGGGTAATTGAATGGTCATTAATGTCAAGTGAAAAATTCCAAACATTTCCAAGTTCTGGTTTCTCAGTCGTGAGCATTAGTGGTGTGTCAGACAAAGTGAGCAATTTGAAGATATCACGTTGGGCAGTTTTTACTGAGTTCTGACAGTCTGTAGACCAAAAAAAAATAAATACTCGGCTAAATTGGAATAAAATCTGCAGACAAATCTGTAATGAAATTATAGTATCTGTTTATTGTAGCTCTGGTTTAAAGATGCACAGATTTATCTCACTCACTGTAAGGTTAATTTACATATTTTGGTACTTCTTAAAGGGACCTATAGTAATCTAAAGAAGCCAGTGCCAAACCGTTCTGTGTTGTAATACCACCTTGTACCTCGTGCAGGTGAGCGACATGATTTATCCAATCATATCTGAATGGGCTTTTGTTGCGTGCAGATAAACAATCAGCAAATATCTGACAATTTACGTTCACCTGAGTTCATAAGTGTTGTAAAGGAACAAGGTCGTAGATGGCGTCCCTCGTCTCCTTTCTCACATGTCAGGTTGCCAGCCGAACTGTACATCTCACATGCTGAGCGAAAGAGGAGGGATTTTGTCCGGATAGACGCTGGCGGCGTAAATCTCAAGCTTCATCACAATACGACTTATAGATTCTTTGAGCAACGATACAATATTTTCCAACATCAGAAAACACGATTTTGATTCCATTCAGCGGACTACAATTGATTTATCACATGCCCATTAAATGCATCAGCTGTATTTATAACAACAAAAACTAAAATATGATTAGACATTTTGTATTTCTCAAAACAGCTTGTTTTTTTTTATATTACAAGAAATATAAATAGTCCTTCTGTTCCCAATAAAGTGCCACATGCTCCTGTAAAAGATGAGCTCCTGCGTGCCTCGTTTGGACAAACATAATTCCTCATCCGCCAGTCGGTGTCGACATGATTACAGTCACAGTTAATATACGTTTCTGTTGTACATGATATCCATCCATCCGTCCGTGGCGATGCCAACTGGATCTGCCTTTATTAACTCTTGTTTAACTTCACCTATGGCCTGTTTGTGTCGGACTTTCTTGTCTTGGCTCCAGAGTAACTCGCCGTTCTCGACTGCACTGTCAGGCCTCGAGTCTTTTTAAAACCAGATGAAGCGGCTGCTGTGATGTTTGTCGCTCTTTTAGAGATGCGGTTCAGCTTTTGTGCAGAAAAGCTGGTTGGAGTTGGTGAGCAGACGTCTGCGTTGCTTCTTCAGGTGTCCGGCTGAGTTTGGGGTCTTACCTGACCATGCTGGCGTTGTTTGCATATTCCTGAATACAAAATATTTCCACGTCTGATTTATTACCAAGGGGAGTGAATGTGTAGAGCTTCTTTTTCTTGATAGCTTGCCATCACCTGCCCTCTGGCACTAAACCAGAGGGAGAAGCAGGAAGTGCACTGACCAGCAACAGTGACAAAGCTGCACAATGGGAATTTCAAAATAAAGGCTTTCTTAAAGAAGGTGATAAAGATCGATCTATACAGTTTGCATCAGCGCTGCTTAATGTAGATCACTGGATTGTTACACCCCAATATTGACTGGCTACAACATAATTTCTGAATTTCTGGACACTGCCCGTAGATGCTAACCTGCCATGCCTGCTGGTCAGTTACAAAGAACAATCTGGGATTTGGAAAATTGGAAAAGGACAGACACTTTCAAAAAAGAAAAAAAAAAAAAGAGGACATTCAATGAACCAGCTGATCAGCTTCCCATTGTGGTCTGTCACGGGCTACTGTAAAATAGTCAGAAGCAGAAAGAAAAGCCTTTTGTTATTCTTTCAGTGAAAAAAAATTGCGCTCTAATTCAGATGTAACTGAAACTGTAGCAGCGCCTGTGCCTAACACTTCAGCCGCCGCCGCTGTTGTTTTGAAACGAGCGGTCTGAATATACGTATAAGACAGTGACTGGTCCAGGCCTTGATGGCCACGGCGCAGTCGCGCAGAGTCGCAGTGTTTGTGAGATGCATTCTCGAGTCAGAGTGAAATCATGATCTCGGCGAATTCTGGTTCAGAGAGTGTGTAAGAGCAGACATCCCAGTGCCTATAAAGGGAGCTTATGACCACAGATTAAAAAAAAAAAAAAAAAGTCATCATGGTTAAGACGTATAATGTATGACAGAAACTTTGCATTATAAACTTGGGCTGCTTATAATACAGATAGATATGCATTTATCACATAGTCTGCCAGTGATGCTACTCAATTACAGAGGGAAATTCTTGAGTGTGCAATAGACGTAGATACTAAAAGTCAGGATCTCTTAACTTCTGCCGCTTGATTTTTGACCATTATGTTTATTATCAAAAATTTTAATTTTGTGTATCCCTAAGGGTGTAAAATGTAACCCACGCTGCACTAGATGTCATTTCGAACAATGCAACTACATGTCACTGCTCCAGCATGTAACGTATGTATGTGTTCACCCATGACACGACAGGTCTGAAATACGATTGGAAAATTTCACTGTCATGGACCAATTTGATCAGACCAGCCAAGCACCATTTATGGTGACATCATGTAGCGCTGTCACAGGGCAACTTCATGAGTCGGATCCCGAGTGGAAAACTTGACTCAGGGAGAAATTACAAGGCAGCGCGGTACACCACCAAACTACTTCAGATTGCATTCGGCCTGTATTGACGACCATCAAAAATAAAAATGAGATAAATGTACATTCATCTGAAAATGTAACTCAAACCTCAGTATAAATTCTCACACCTCAGCTGTGAATGTTCTCACAAACCCCACAGTCTGAGTCTGTTGGAAAAAAAATGAGATGTGTCTTTGGCTCTGTCCACATTTGATTAAGTAATTGTCTTGGTGACAAAACAATTTGTTTTTTATGCAACTTGAAATGGCAAATCCAGTGGCCACACTCTCGCCTGCTTCTCGCTCACCTGTTGTGGTTGAATGTTCATCTTTGGCTGGTGTTTTTATCTATTTGAACAGAGCGTCACTGCTAATTGTCATAACTTTCTTATTGCTGTTGGCATGGTTGTTGTTGCCATTCCAGTTATTCAAAATTTGGTTTCTTGAAGGTTTTGCTGAGGGAGAACTCTCAGTAACAGTTTTGCTTGGCAACGGCTAACCTGACTCAAAAGGCAACTGTGAGCACCTCTAAATCTCATTTGTGGTCTTGCGGTAATTGAAGTGGGGGCAGATCCGGGTGAACACATGAATACATCCATAGTTGTTGCTCTTTTCAGTGTATGTGATTATCAAATCAAGTTTCTTGAGCCTGCTTTTGGAAAGGTTTCTCCAAGTTTGAGTTTGCATTTCAGTATCAGATCATATTTTGTTTTATTCATACCAAACTGTGTGTTTCACAGTTTTGAAGTCAGTCGCTGCAGAGTTAGGAATTATGGCAAATAATGGAAATATCAGGCATTACTCAAGCACAGCTGACAGCAGGACCTTATGTAATCATCCTGCAAATTTAATTTTGATCATGAGAAAACAGTGTGATATCTGGATCACAGGAATTTTCTGTATTCGTGCAATGACTTTGCCTGGAAGTTACATTCAGTCACATTCAGTGTAGCAACATGATGACCATATTACATGTGTGATAAGATCATTTTAATAGGATTATTCGGATGGCTCGTGGAGCACCACGTGGGCTGTATGAAGTACACAGTTGTGCCGTTTGACGCCACGTGGCGATAAGTTCTGTCATTGTCTGCTTACATATTTTTATTCAACGTCAAGTATTATCATCTCTGTTGCCTGAGCTACCGCAGGTTTATACACAATGGTAACTATAATTGTGATTGTAATAATTGTACATAAATACAAGATGTATTAGTAATATTACATTATTATTACTTAGTATCATCAAATGATCAGTTTTAATATCGTGTTAAATCAGTTTTGAAACAGCAGATTTTTTTTTATTGCAAATATCATCTCAGTCACTGAATGGGATTGTTGGATGTGAAATATGTTCTTGACCTGTGGATTGTCGCATGTTGGAAAATAAATAAGTCTATCAGAAATCCATCTACGGATTCATAATTTCATACATTTGATAGATTAAAAATGGCATAAATATATTGCAGGTGCATTCTTCAACGTAACACATTTTCTGTTCTGTATCACAGTGAACATCTTTTGGTTTGTTCAGATAAAACCAGGCATAAAGCATTACCCCGACTGTCAGTCTGCGGCGAAAATATCAATGCGCGTGCATGACCTGAAACACCTGCTTGGGTCTCTCTTTGCTCTGTTCTTCAGGAGGTGATCGACAAACAGCTCCAACATGCTGCCACCCTCAGACCAACTAACCTGCTGTTCACCAGGGGGCATTTGATAGACCAAATATGATGAAGACTGAGCCTCCGTCAGCCACGGGGGGCAATGGGGCCTCTGGTGGGAGCAGCGGGGGAAGTGGGAGTGCCAACCTGCGGAGTCCCTCGCCACACCGCAACGCTTACGAGGCAGGGCTGGCGGCGCTGAAGAAAGCCACCGACCACCTAAACAATGCCGCTAATGGAAGCTGTGAGCCAACCTCCAAGCCTCCACCGATGCCCCGCCCAACTGGAAGGGGTCGGAGATACGGCTCAAACGTCCACCGCATCAAAAATATGTTCATGCAAATGCAGTCTCCCGGAGATGAGGAGGATGGAGCCAAGATGATTGGTAAGGCACTTCTTTAGATTTTGGCCCAGACTTCAATAATTTGTGTGGTGAAATTTATAAATCAACGATGATTGTTATTTTTGTTGTTCTTCCTCTTCTTCTTCTTCTTCTTGTTAACGCGCTGTATATTCAGACACAACTGAAGTGCTCTAGGGTGCAGACCTGCCATTGGCCAGCGCTTTGCTACGTGATCTGCTCTTTCATAATATTAGAATTGGCTGCTTTCCTTTGTCATGTATTATGATAAACTGATTATTTTGGCAACAAATGGTTAAAGAGGTCACATTGGGCTCTGGGAAATTGAACTGGACATCTTTTGCTATTTTTCTAACGTCCAACCATCAACATATTATCATTATTGTTATGATGATGATGATGATGAGTTGTTCGACTTCTATTGGCTTCTATAAGACTAAGAAAACAGCGAGAGAGGGAGTAGAGGGACTGGAATAAAAAGTGTTTTTCTTCTCCTCTAAAATACATTTCAGATGGGCATTAGTTAGCTACCAGTTAACTACCAAAGTAACTACAGTTATTTTGCAGGGTTACGGGTTACATTTTCACAGGCATGCCTTGGCTTTATTG
This sequence comes from Dactylopterus volitans, assembly GCA_901007715.1. Lineage (NCBI taxonomy): Eukaryota > Metazoa > Chordata > Actinopteri > Syngnathiformes > Dactylopteridae > Dactylopterus > Dactylopterus volitans. The sequence continues at coordinate 11,117 of CAAKHG010050256.1, forward strand.
GCTTTGCGGGAGCTCACCCTCCAGTCACTTCATCAAAACTCAGAGGCTGGGTTAGTTAATTTAAACTATTTTGTACTGCTTGTCCTTTTTAATAAAGAGGCCTGGCAATAATTGGCCTATTTTGTATCATTCTGTGAGCAGCCTTGACTTGATTTCATGCTGCACATGGCACAAGTTAGCTAACAGCATGGTACCATGATTGGCGTTGTTACGTCCCAGAGAGCTTTGCAAACTCACAAATACATTGCATTCCACTACTTCATTATAAAAGTTCACTTTTTATGTGAAGCCACAGCACGAGAGAACCACCATATCTAGTATTGTAAATATGAAAAACTACCACTAGTGATGCAATACAGTTAGGTGAATGGGGACAAAGATAAAATGAAATGCCCCCAACTCGCCTGCTTGTGCTGCTCATATCTCTTGCAAAGTCGATCATCTCTCATTTTGTTCACAGAGCCCACCAAGTAATCGGGTTACTTGTGTTAGTACACTTGCAATAATAAGTTACGAAAGATCCATCTTCCCTTTTTGCACTCTACAATCGCCAATGAACATTCCACCATTTCTGTCGATTGCAGGGAAAGAGCAGACGGTGAAACTGTCCCTGCCGAGGGCATCCAGCCTCAATGAGAACGTGGATCACAGTGCGCTGCTCAAACTTGGAGCCACAGTTTCGGATAGAGTCAACCGTTTTGACACCAAAGCGGGTGTAGATGGCGGCAGTGCCTCCATGGGCCTTTCCAAGCTCCAGGAAACCAGGAGGATTTTTGAACAGAGAACTCTACAGGTCAGAGGCATGTTTGTGTGTTTGTTTGCTGTGTGTTGCTTTTATCTGTGACTATGGACAGTGTGTGGACTTCACACTGAATTAGCTCAACAACATTTGGATGGATTCGTACGAGATGTTGCGCAGACATCATTGCTCCCCCGATGAACTTTATAAGACACTGACATTTCCTTCTGTGCCACCTCAGGGATTGAGTGTCAAATTTAGTGCCAACGTTTCTCCACAATAGATGGAGTATTTATTTGTTTTTTACATTATGCATGACCCGATTCTCATCGCACATTTTGATGTGTCCAAGCAGGAGGGAAAATAACCACCAAGAGGTCGAATATCTTACTCATTCAGTGAAACGGCAGCGGGTTCTATAAGTCCCAGAATAACGAGTATGGGCCACCATGAGCAGTGTTAAAATCAGACTTGTTATTTTTCTCATCAGAATGTGCAGTGAATCAAATTGAATTAAATCAGATTTTATTTATATAGCACCAAATCATAACATCTCTGGCACTTTTCATATAGAGCAGGTCTAGACCTGGTTCTTTATAAGTCTGTAGAGACAACAATTTGTCCCATGAGCAAACATTTGGCAGCAGCGGTCAGGAAAAACTCACATGGAGGCTAAAACCCATTTGCACCAGCGTCTGTCACCAGCAGGTCTCTTAAGGTGTTGGGGATTAGTGTTACTCGCTCAACATGCTGCCACTGTTATATGGGCTGGTAGTAGTAATTAAAATAATATTATGATAAACAAAAATCAGTGTCATTAAAAGGAGAGCTATAGTATTTCTGGGCCATATTTTCTCACGTTTTGGGGGCAGAATGATTAATACGAACAAAATCCTTTTAATTTGTGAAATGAAAGAGCACCTTATGATTTTTTTTTTTTTAAGAAAAAAGCACCTTAACTCCAAACTGAGAGGGTCAGCTGTCAAAATAGATGTCCATTTAAAAGTTCTTTTTATACCAATTACAGGATCACATTTGTATTTTCAGTGTTATGGGGTTTTCAATCTGTCGGTTTTGCTCTTTTGAACGTGATTATCTCAGGAGCACCGGGGGAGAGCGTCTTCAAATTGAGCACAAATGTTGCATTCTCGATGTCAAGAATGATTCTGGTCGTCAGTCTCAATCATAGTTGATTTATGCATATGCCAAGTGAACATAACATGCTGATAACAATAAAGCAATTATATTGTCATCATATGCTGAAGGTACAACAATACAGTAGCCTACCTCCACATGGGCTCGGCTCTCAGAGCATTTTTTTTGGTGAAGAATTTCTTCTGAGGAGCATACACCAGTCAACCATTAAAGCATTAACCATTAATGTTACAACTGATCGGTATATTTGTGGCCAAATTTAAAATGGGTGTGTTGTTTTCTGTTGTTATTAAAAATAACTACTTTTTATGTACCCATGTCATGTCATGTGTCATCAGATTTATGTAAAGGAAGACACATGTCTATTTCGATAGAGGTCCTTTAACTAATGTCCCGTCACTAACAACAATCTGAGCCTGCCCTGGCCACAGCGAGTTATTGTAGTGTGGTGTACAGACTTTGACAGCAGACACGTTGCCACATGTGAATATGCATCACAGCAATCTCTCTCATAATTGAACAGACTTGAAATTATTTGTGGTCCCATTGATAACTTCGACCATTGCAACACATTGGAAGGTTAGATCCAGATTGACATTTTTTAAACAGAATGTATTGAAAAAGCTGGGGGGGGATAAAACCCCCAAAACAAAATATGGCAATTTCAGTTTGCTACCCACCATCAAATGCTGTACCACATACATTGGTGATTGGGGATTTAGGGAAATAGCTTGACCATTACGAAATGTATTGGTATAAAAAATTTTTTACAGTAATTTGTGGTTACCAAAGGACACATCTTAGTAAATACTTACAGTTTTCCTCCAGTAACATCATCAGGTCAAACAGTCTGCACTACCATGGTCTGTGAGGAGATATCATAGAAACTAATAATATTCCCATAAGTCTCTGCTGCATTTTGTGTTATGTTTTTTGTTGTTGTTTTTGTTTGTTTGTTGTTTTTTTTTAGCAAATGTGTATTCCCTTTTTAAAAATACATGCATTAGCGGCGTCACTGGGCTATTAAGAAGCCTCACATGTCCTGTAGCATGGCTGGACAATCTCGTCACATAATTTTCTCTTCCATCGTTGTAATGCAGATCTTAATGTAAAAAATAAAACCTCGGTCGTCTAAACCTGAATTTGTCTCCTCCAGGAGAAACAAGCAGCCACCAACCGAATTTTACTGAAAAAGGAGCGAGCGTCTGGTTTCCAAGACAGCCGCCTGGATGTCGTTGCCCGTTTCAACGGTTCCACTGAGGCTTTGGACCGATTGGACGAGCCACCTGTTCCCGCCACTGTTTCTTCTGCCGCAGCTGCAATGGGGCCTGGTGATGCCGTCAGCCCCACCGTGAGCCAGCTCAGTGCCGTGTTTGAGAAGGCTGAAGTGCAAAACAATCTCTACCTCCCCAGCCGTCGGTCAGCACCTGCCCTGGCGCCAAAACCCAAACCTCCAGCCAAAACGGAGGCTGCTGCGAGGAAGGTAAGATGAATTTGCTTATCTTAAGGGAAAAGTCTGGTTCCTGATGCTTTTCCCTGCAGCAAATTCATCTCTCGCTCTCTCTCTGTTTTTCTACTTCTCTCCCTCTCAGACAAAGGTGGTCCCTGCAGGTAAAGAGGACCGAGAGGAGATGACAGCAGGAGCTGTGTGCATCCAGACAGCAGTGACAGGTTCCCCACAGAGGAGCATAGGAGGAACAGTGACAAGCGAGGAGAAGGAGGTGTTTGGACAGTCTAGAGATCAGCTCTCCAACTCCTCCTACTCCTCATCATCCTCAGTGGCTGCCATTTCCTCCTCTTCCTCGTCGGAGGCTAAACTGGAATCAGAGGCACAGCCAGCAGGGACTGAGGAAAGGAGCTCAATTACAGCGGCTGCCCCCAATCAGGAGCTCCAAGCTGCAGAGCAGGAAGGCTCCACTGGGGAATCTGAGGCTGGAGCTCGGCTCGTGCTGGCTGAGGTTCATGCCTCACTGGAAAATGGGGAAAAAGAGCATCCAGCTTCCTCTGTTTCCTCAGAGGAGAAAGAAGCAGACTCTGAGAGGAGGGCAAAGGAAGAGGAGGAGGAGGAGGAGGATGAAGAGGAGGAGAATGATGAGGATGGCTCAAGGAAGGAGGATTACTCAGAGGGGGATCTGGTGGATATCAGTGCATATAGTGGGCTAGAGGAGGAGGACTCTGGGGGGAGCCAGCTGGACGACGAGGAGGATGAGGAGGATGAGGAAGCATACCAGCCAGAGAGCAGCTGCTCTGAGATTGCGGGTCTACCTGAGGAAGAGGAGCCCGCTCCACCCAATAGAAAGATTCAATTCAGCACTGAGCCAATCAAGGTAAGCTTTCAGCACGTTGGCATCATCGTATGTCCTCTTATAATTGATGTTTTAAGTTAACAAAATAATGAAACTGGAACAGAGCAGATGCCTTTTGTCGATGCCCTCATGAAGATGTGTGATTTGGACTTTGGAAACTTAAGAGCAAAAACTAAGAGCATGGAAATGTTTGAAAAGACTGAATAACTTCTGCCTTCTTTAAGGCCTCATGCACACTCTTCGGGGCTTTTTGATTTCACCACAGTCTTTCCTGCTGACTCTCACTCAAATGTGTGATTTCTTGATTTTAAAGAAGTCTCTTTCTACACTGGAATACCACCTCCGTTTCCCAGGCAACCCAACAGTCAGCTGTTTGTACACAGTGGGTTGCAACACGTCTTAACACGCCATGATGGAACAACATACTTGTTGAGAGCAGTAATTGAATTGCATATGGCATGAAATAACAATGTCACGTAATGGAAGAGTGAATCATGTTAAGTAAGACTTACTCTCCTGTGACGGAGCACAATCTAATGTTGTTAAAGACAAAGACTGCTTACTGATATTCATGCAGGATCACTTTCCCTGCCAGGTTTTGTTCATACACATGCAGGCAGTTCGGGATCACAAGGATTAACATGTTTCATTTCAAGCCAGGCGTCAGGACAAACAGGAATTCTTTTCATTTTCTGGGACATTGAAGCATCTAACCACTGACCTCTTTACCCACACTGGAGCTATATAAGTAGCGTTGTGGCCTGAGGCACCACTGTTTACTGCTGAGGTGACTACAGCAGTTGGCTGTTGGGCAAGTCACGGCAGAAACAGCTGACACCCCCCCCACCCCCCACCCCTGTTTAGACAACCTTTCACAAATATCGCAAAACAAAAAAAGCAAAGCACTATGAATTTACGATCAGAAAACATAAAAACTGGACTTCTTATTCACTTCAATAAAACAGTGACATCGTCTTTTGACAGCTTCTCAGACACTGATCGTGTTATTAGCGACAGCAGGAATAAGAATACAACCATAATTATCATCATCTTGAATGTTACCGATCTATCTGAAGGCACATTTCGGGTACAAAGGGTTAAGGGGCAGTAGCTTTCAACAGCATTGCCACGATACTAAGCATGTTTCTGCGAGTCGGCAACAATTTGTTTCAAAAGCACACCACTTCCTCCTTGTACGCGTCTCAGTGTCAGAGATATAATGGAGTTGCAGAAGTGGCGTTTTCTCTTAGCACTGTACTTGCCAACAGCTTCTTGGAAAGAAAACAGTAGCTACTGTCATTTCGCACATGCTTTGTGGGCTATATCTTATTTGCATCCATAAATGATTCAACAGGATGCCAGTGTAACTGTGAAATGACGTCCGGACTGCGCCAGTAACATTTCTTGCGCCTTGTGAGAACTGCATGGCTGGGCCGAACAAAGAACCATTCAAGAGACTTGTTGTCTGAGCAGTGCTGTTACTCAGTTTCAAAACTGGTTGGTATCTGACATCATGAGTTACTTCATCAAACAGAAGTCAGCGAGAGGGCAATAAAAACTTCACCAATGCCCAACAAGTCTCCAACTTGATTCTGCCAACAATTCTGTTATGTCTGCATTTTTTTTTCCCTCAACATTTGATATTCCAACAAAAATGCAGCGTGATTTCAGCAGCTGATTTGGATAATGCTGATAAAAGCTATTCACGGGCTGTAGAGAACCTTTTAAAGAAGCGAGGTTTTGCTGCATGAACTCACACATGCACACACACATACACTCTGTTAGGGGGTGCTGCACAGTTGTGTACAAGGCTACCTCTGTAAAAGTGTTTGGAATGTGGCTGGGTGTGTTTGTTTTCACTTTAAAACAGACTCACGCACACGGGGAAGCTGATTGATAAGAATCGCAGACTTAGAGCTCTGTTTGGATGAAGAAACCACTGGTGTGTGGTGAATAGTTAAGTGTCATCTTTTATGCAGCCTTTCAGGATGCACCCAATCCTGATTGCAACGACGAAAGGGAGGGATCTCTGCTGCAGTAGGAAGGTTTGGGGCTTTTGTTATGCCTCTCCAGCATGAACACAATTTCACACACAGTTTTGAAACAAAATTACACCCAGCGATGTTGCTCACCTTCAGAATGTCACTATGAAGGAAGCACAGCAATGAGCAAAGCTCTTCCCACATTGCTCACTGATACACAGTGTCATATAACTGATTCAAATTCATTGAAGTGATTCAAATTCATCAAGTACTCCGAGGTTCACCCGCTGCTACTTGCTCACAGTGTTGTGATCTTGTGTGCTTTTAGTGCAAGATAAAAACTGAAGATTTTTCCAAGATGCTTTTTTCCGAGTTAGTTTCAAGGCTATCTATTAAGTTCCCTTTTGAACCTGAATACTTGTAACATGGCCTCCCCCAAATGCAAAACTCAACATTGCTCAGATTTGAGCGTCGTGGTTTCTCTGCAGCCAAATTATAAGCCAGGAGAGTGCCAACGCCCAAAGTCTTGTTTCCACCAGATAGGGCTTAACTTGCATTTTCTTGTCTTCCATCATTCAGAATTTCATATTGAGTGGTACCCATGTTTTTAATGCTGGCTTGTGTTCCAGGGTTTGTGACATGCACATCTGTGCAACTAGAACTAATTTCAAATGTTTTCAGAGGCTTATATTCCCTTTGGTACACACAATTACATGTTTCAGTATCGTTTGGTCCAGATGCTGAACAAGCTCGAATTCAGAAAACAGACACGACTGGGGGAAAAAAGCTAAATTCCAGATTCTTAATATGTCAATTTGAGTCACCCAAATTATTCATTCATTCACTGTCTTCCGCTTATTCCGGTTAGTCCGGGTCGCGGTCGTGCTGGAGCCGATCCCAGCTGGCAACAGGCGAACGGCGGGGTACACCCTGGACAAGATCGCAGGGCCACATGAAGG
>CAAKHG010050258.1:0-11769 GCA_901007715.1 Dactylopterus volitans
CATTCCCTGCCCCCGCTTATCTCACTGGGGCTGACCCCTTCATCTCTCCCCTCCTTCCCTCCATCCCTCTATCTCCTCTCATCAGCACCCTCCTTCTGCCTGCCTGACTCCATCTTTCCACACCTCCTCCCAGTCACGGGCTGATTGAAATTCAAACCTGAGCTTTTATTGTTGGCCCGCGCGCTGGTGATTTGCTTAGCACACATAACCTGTCTGGGGCTGTGGAGGTTGTGGGCAATCTGGTTTAGAGCATTAAGAGAGAAGATAAAGCGACATCAGAGGCTACGGCAGCCGAAGCGTCCGTCTATTAGTTTGCTGTAATGTTTATCATTACAACCGAGCAAACAGCACCAGCAGGCAGCCAGCACTTGCTCGTCTGTGTGAACTCTGAACTGAGGTTTGTATCTAAGATGCCAGGCAAACTCGCTTAAAATACTCCAGCATGCCTGCATTTATTTGCAGACTTATCTCACAGCAGCCTCTGTGTTTCTTCCCCTCTCTCGCTGTCACCTCCGTCTAATTTCATCTCTTTCCTCCTGCCAACCATCCCTCCTCACTTTTTCTACACTGGTGTCCTGACCATTTCCCTGTGTTTTCTTGTTCAGAGAAAAACGGAAAACAAAAGCAGACGGCAGAGGAAATCATGACGATAATCTGTATATCAATATTGTGAGAAGATTCAGTGTGATCTGATATTTGGTTGATTATGAGTATTAACGCTATGTTTATGGATATGCTAAACAAATAAAGGCATAAAAACAATAGAAACAATAATCAAACATACACCCGTTCTTAAACCAGAGCAGATAATGGTGATGCTTTAGTGTCCACAGCATCAGCTGTTAAGATGATAAGCATATGGTGGGTGAGTGTGTGATGGTGATGCACATCAAGTGTGTGTAAGAGAGAGGGACATTTGTTTTTATGTGGGAGCAGACAGGTTACATACACACTTGCAGGTGCTGCAGCTGCTTTTGCAGGCTGACTTGTCCTCACATGTGTATGTATGAGAGTCAATTACTGTATCCACATGGGTTCATCTGCCATGTGTCGTGCGTGCATGCGTGCGTGCGTGCGTGCGTGCGTGCATGCGTGTGTATGTGTGTGAGAGAAAGAGCGAGTCATGTGCAGGACAGCTGTTTCAAAGATGGCAATGTGAGCTCTTGTTCTGTCTCTTCCATCAAAATGCTGCTGCCTGCCAGGCAAAGTCAAAGTCAGCCAACACTGGGCTCAGAGCTCGGCTCAGTCGAACTGAGAGACAACCACAGAAGGGGGCGAGCAGGGAGGGAAGCAGTGAGAGAGACCTGTGGGCGAAAGGCCACGAGGTCTGTTTCTGTCTCTGGTGCAATGTGATGAAACCGGCATGCAGCCAATCAGACATGACGGTAAGCCAACCAGGGAATAACCTACAGGTCAGCTAACACACGGTCCGACACACACACACACACACACACACACACACACACACACACACAGATGCATGCACACGCACGTACATAAACACGCACAATCATCTCTGCGTGCCTGTTTGAATCACAGTTGTTCACCGAGGTCTTTTCTTGATATCAAGTGTTGCATGTAGAAGGTAATTGGATCGGTTGTAATTGGTTGTGGTCGGCTGGCTTGAATAGCAAACGCTGGCTTTGCATAAATGCACAAATTAAAAAATCCTTGTTTATGTTGTGTGTCTATGTGTGCACATGCAACTGTTGGTATATTTGTGTGTGTGTGTGCTGATTGCAAAAACAGCCCTTAAGCCAATTTTCTGCATGTAAAACAGACAGAGACAGACAAAAGACGCTGGTGGTACAATTGGCATAAAGGAGGGAGAGTGAGTGACATGTGAAACAAAGGAGCAAGAGGAAGTGAGGGAGGTGAGGAAGAGAGGCAGAGTGAGAGGTCACAGAGGTCAGGGGGGAAACCAATGCTGGGAGAAGCCTATATGATGCTTCCAGCTGCATAAACCTTCAAGCTTGGCGAATGTGTGTATAAACGTGTCTGCTTGTAGTTGTGTCATGCTGTAGAAAGTCAAAAGTATCTTTGCATTGGAGCGAAAACATTTGGTCCAGTCTTCACTTTCTGAGGTGCATTTAAACGTCAGTTTGATGGCAAAGAAGTTTAAGAATGAAGAACTGGGTTTAAGGTATGGGACAGGGTGAAGGTGAGACATTTTAATGAGTTGGTTAGGGTAAGGGAATAGTGAGCACATTATGACAATGAATGCCCTCAGTAAGATAGACATACGTGTGTGTGTGTGTGTGTGTGTGTGTGTGTGTGTGTGTGTGTGTGTGTGTGTGTGTGTGTGTGTGTGAGAGAGAGAGAGAGAGAGAGAGAGAGAGAGAGAGAGAGAGAGAGAGAGAGAGAGAGAGAGAGCAATAGAGCGAGAGACCCTTTGTCTGAGGCACTGCTTCATTGCAATGAGTCATGCCTGCTGTAAGAAGAAACAGATTGCATTTCATTTATATGTAGCAGGGCATTTGTGTGTGTGTGTGTGTTCGTGCGTGTGGGCGTGTGTGTATGTGTGTATTGCCACCCTGGTGGTGTTTTATATGACAGGGTGAATGCAGCGGCAGACAGTCTAGAAAAGTGTCTGATGCATGAGGACAAACGCGCGCGCGCACACGCACGCACACACACACACACACACACACACACACACGCTCACACATGCACACGCATCCGCACCCATCAGGTCTGTGTTATGAGAGACTAAATGAGACAAACAGTTTGCACCTCCTACTGAGTGTCTATGTGCACTGTCAGCCTTTATGCCCTCCCTCCTTTTATTACCCCCTTGTCTCTCGCCTCGCTTTCTCGTCTTATTCACTTTCTCATCCCTTCCTCCCACGTGCTCCATCTCCCTCTCTCTCTTTGTACAGTCATTATGGCGACTCTGTATATATGATGTCATGTATACTGCTCCATCCATGCCTTCACCGCCCGATACCAAGGCCTTGACGCATCGTTTAACAATGGCGTGATGATGTGTGGTTGTTCTGTATGTGTGCCAGCAGTGACAACGCACTCGGTCTGCCATTGCATGTGCAAAGGTTGGAGTGGGAGTCACCGCGGAGACAGCAAAACATTACAATGTGAGTGTTGCGGCTTGTGTTTCTGTGCAAGTGTCAAGGGTCAGACCGGGCGGGCGATGTTGTGGGTGGGGGGGGGGCAATGCTGAGGAAATGCAGGGCGACAGGCAGTCAGGAACTTGGGAGAGGGAGGGATTCGGTACTTTGTGTTTTCCATCCGCCAGCTTGCTTGGTGAGAATCGATCATGACCCTCCGTTTCAAGGTCATTTCAACTGGTTATCAGGGGGAGAAGCTTTTCCAGAAACGTCCCAGAGAGGCCGCATCCTCTGCGGAGGTCCTTAATTGGATTGTGTGATGTGTACAATGATGCTTGAGTGAGCAAAGACATCCCACTTAACAAATAGCATATGTGTTGCACTGGCTCGTCCAGCATCGCTTAGCCCGGCCTGCGTCTCTTTCGTGAAACTCAGGACAAAGAAAGGCATAAGGGAGGGAAAAACTGGGAATTATAAAGGACCTAATAAATGACAAGCAGGAGATACAGGGTAATCATGAGAAGGTGGACACAAATTCTTTTTTTTTCTCGCACTAATATTGCAGAGAAAAATAACATCCAATTATGGGCCTGGCTGATCCGCTGTAGGGGTTTAATTGAAGGCTTTCTTCATTTTTTTTCCCCCCTCAAACTTTCCTGTCAGTTGTTTCTTCCTCACGTTTTGTAAGCTCTCATTCACTTACAACACCTCTGATTTTTTTCATTGCTAACAGATGGCTGTAAGCTTAAGTGGATGACTGACTGGTCATTAACTGTAGAAGGACAAGCCGTGGATGCATGTGCGATGTGGGAGAATGAACAACGGTGATCTGCAGAAAAAGTGGCAAATGAATCCCTTCATCCCATTGAAAGGATTTTAATATTCTGGGAGAAACTCTGTCTAAATATTACAACACACAGATGCCCGATTTAAGGTCCAACATCGAGATCTAATTAAGTGCCACATGCGTCTTTCTTTGGTTTGTCTGTAGACTCCAGGCAGGTTTTTCCAGACAGCAGCCTCTAACACATTCAAACAAAAGAGATATTTTTTTTCCTCTGTAGTCACAATCTATGTTTCCTTGCCTCCTCCGTCTTGTTTTCCTCCAGCCTGTGACACAAGAATCAATTGATGTCCATCATCTCTTTCATTCGGTAAGTGAAAAGTAGAAATTAGACACAAATGGAACACAAAGCAATGTTTGGTTTCTCATTCACGCTGACTGATTAAGACATCTCGGGGGTTTTCTGTGCCGTTTGTAATTAAATGGAATTATTGAGCCTGTGAGGTGTGGCCAAAACAAAAAAAAGAACGTAAAAAAACCCCCGCATCTTTAATCATGCAGAATTACTTAGAAGGAGGTGAAAATATAATGCATGAGCAAAAAGCCTCCAGCCACACAAGAATGGCTCTTTAAGTATCTTGCTTTATGACATTAAAAAAAGTGTTAACAACATTAACACTACAGGAAAAACACAAATCCCTGTTACATTTCAATGAGAACACCACAGTCACGCAGGAGGGCGTCACTGGAGAGGGTTTCTAGTCAAAATACAAATAAAGACGGGGTTGTCCTGGCTGCAAGTGTACATTCCCACTTGTAGACTTGGTAATGATGTGAGCGGGTATTTCTGATGTGAAAACGACTGTTGTCATGATCTATTTCCAGGGGCAAAGACACTTAAACTGTCCCTCACAGATACCGTTTCATCAATGCAGCAGTGCTTGAAGCGACACCGCTCCCTCCCCCAGCACATATCTCTGGAGTCTTCTAATTTGCCAAAAAAAAAATATATATATAAATTCAGGCTCGAAGATGAACTAATTTGATTTTGGTGGTGAAAGGTGAAAGGTCAAGGTCAGTGCAAAGTCAAATCTGTCCCAGTTTCATGAGCACAGAGTCTCAGGAGCGCATGGAAGGAAAGTGTTCAAATGTGACACACATGTTGACTCATGGATGGAATGATTAGATTTTGGCGGTCAGAGGTAAAAGGACAAGGTAATTATGACTTTAAGAATGTGATGACTCAGAAACTCCTGCAAGGAAGCTGCAGGAATTTGCCACAAGTGTCAACTTGGTTTTGGTGTTCACAAGGTCAAAGATCAAGGGCACAAGACCACACAAAACATATTTTTGGTCGCAACTCTCAATGTTGCATGGTAATTATGAAAAACTTACACACAAATGTCATGACATGAGTATATATTTAAGGTCAAAGGTCAACTTTTCAGAACTTCATCCCATTCTCATGTATATTGATGGAAGGCCTTGATGGGAGTTTTTTTTTGTCATAAATGTCAAATCAGGCTCAGGGGTTTGGTGGTCAAAGGTCATTGTGACATTAGTAAACATGTGTATGGGAAATAAGTCATATGCTGATTATGACATTACCTTAGACAAATTTCTAATGTGATAAAATGATGATATTATGGCATTTTGTACTCTTAATACATTTACTACAATTTATTCAAACTCTTCATGACATATATTATGCACATAGATGTATGCTGCGACTCAACTGGTTCAGGGAGGCACACAACTACAGGGCAGTAATTGTAGTTAATAACTGCCAATCCAAAACTGCTTCTGGTTTGGTCCCGGCCACCATCCCATCCTAACACTGATCTCAGGATCAAGACCAGGAACTTTCACCATCAAACCCAGTTTCCTACAACAACTCCAACTCCTGTGTCACTATTAAAAGGTGATCACATGCCAGGTCGCTCTGTTCTCCTCCATATTTAAAGAATTTATCAGGATCATTACTCAGGAAGTTGGAGTTAAAAGCTGATGAATAAGGATTATGCTCTCCACCACGCTGTGACAGGGAGTGGCAGTCATTAGCAGGAGATATTAATAGACGGGCTATTAGCTTAGGTCAGAGTCTTTGAATCAGACTGCGTAACAGTAAGACTGACTTTTTTTTTGTCGTCCTCTTCTGCCCTCTCCCCTCTGTCAATGCCTCCCTACACACCACCTTCATCCTCAGCCATGGCTTATGATCCCTCGCCGTGATTCATTTGCGCTTGCTCTCTCCCTCTGTCTCACTTCATACACTGTCCTCTCTGTCACCTGTGCTGCAGCTATACTATATTCCTTGTTGATTAATCTGCGGATTATTTACAGATAGATCAATCAGGTGTTTAGGTCAAAATGGTGAAAAATATGGATCAGTGCTTCCCGAAGCCGGAGATGACATCCTAAAGTCTAAAGTTTGTTTTCTTCCAAAAGCCTCACTTTATTCCATAGAGGAGCAAGGAACTTGAAAACATTCACATTTTAGTAGCTTCAAGCTGAGAATTTTGATTAAGCAAAAATTGATCAGTGATTAAAATAATTGACAATTAATTTTAAAGTTGTCAACTAATCCATTAATCATCACAGATCTGACTGTTTATTCGCGTTTTTCCTCGCTTCGGGCCCAAACCACTTCCCGATGGCAGCAGATATCTGATCCTGTTTTCCTTCATTCCCTGCTCCCTTCTCTTTTCCCACACGAACATCGGGCTGTTTCTCACCATAAATTCCCCCAAACCCTCCCACTCCTACATTTCGATGGCTACGCATCATTTAATAACCCCCCCTCGCCCTCCATCTTTTTCTGACACTCTCTTTCTCATTCAAACGGTAACCACACGAAAGCAGTCATATTGGAAAGCGCACTTCTCTGTGTCAAACAGGTACGGCAGCGCACACTTATTTCTGCTCACTGCACGTCATGAAAAAACAATCTGATTGAGGGTGGTAACTACCTCTTTAATAAGCAGATCTATGGACAATCTCTCTCAAATAGCTGTATAATATTTGCGCAATACGTACTTAGTTAAGGACTTTTGTTTTGTTTGTGCTTGATGACTGAACTTGATTTGATTTGACCACAGTGGGCCAATTTAGGTCTGAGGAGTTCCTTGCGGTGCTGCAGCTTCCTCACACGGACCACAGACATGCAGGCAAAGTTAATTGGCGACTCTGAATTGCCCACGAAGGTGAGCGTGACTGGCTGTCTGTCTGTATGTGATTGACTGGGTGAACCCCCGGACAGGTTATCAGTCTAGCTAATGGATGGGAGGACGGACGGATGGATGAACCAACGGATGGTTGGGCTGGGGTTGCGGCAATCAGTTACTTTGTCAATTATTTTGCTGATTAAATGCTTTGTTTATTGAATGTGACAAAATAATGAAAAATGCACATTGTCTTCTGAAAGTACAGTGACATCCATTTCACTACTGTGTGTGAGAGAGAAAAGCAACAAATCTATAGAAGCTGGAAACAATGTTACATCTGAATCAATTATAAAAATAGTAAAAAAGAAAAAAAAACAAGAAAATAAAGAGGAAAGCTAAAACGCAGAGAAAACTTAATTTATCAAGGAAACAATGCAGAAGATTTTTGTGTTATTTCTGGCTGTTGTAGTTGATTTAATTTATGCTTACAAGTTTAGAGTTCTACCAAACTGAATCTTCGTATTCATGCAATTATGATATTTATGTGAATTAATGGATTTTTCGCTCCTCACAATTGAGTTAATTGTGTTTTGTAATACGTCTCAAAAGGTCCTTTATCGTGTTCTTAATGTTTTGTTCAATCCATTCACGGCTGGACAAAATACTTGAAACACCTGAATTTGGGTATAACTCCAGCTCCACCACAAACTATACCCTCCAGAATAATCATCAATATAAATTAACATCTCTCTGGAACAGAGTCAATAAAAAGTGGACACTATTTAGCATGAAGGGCTGTTTTTTTATTTAGGTGAAACTAATACTTTTGGTAAGTGAGTGTATCTGCAAATGCATACATGTTTGTGGGAGTCTAATCTGTTGTAATCAGATGGCGGAGGCTGACCACCATGAACTATTCTGTTTACTCAAGTATTAGCAGTTGTATTAAACACCGCCCGAGTCAAAATGTGGTGATTCACTCAAAATCTTGGGCTGAGTTGAAAATCACACCTTCATTTTAGTCCCAGTTCAGTTGTAAACAGTAGGCAGGGACTTGATCTGGATTTTTACATCATCTGACACATGTATGGCCACACCAATGTTCATCTGCACATCCAGATAATACAACAAAGGGATGTTAGAGTACATCGTCTTTAAAGTGCCACGGACACAACTTTTCAGCATTTTCAAGCCACTATGTCCTGTATTCATTTCACATTCAATGAAGTGGCCAGCTACTACAACGGTACTGTCAATAAAAGCAAAAATACCTAAATATCTCTGTGTACAGACTGTCAAGCATTTTTCTTTTTATGATCAGCACTGGGAAGCAGTTTGAAGAAGCAATCAGGTTATTTGGAGCCAAAAAAACCCAAACAAAAACAAATTAAACTGCACAGAAAAACAAGGCTTTGCTTGTCACTCTTTCCTCATTTGTGGTTTCACCCTGCTGCTCTTTATTCCTCCCTCTATTTTTAACACATTCCCTTGTTCCTCCCCAATCATCTTATCTCTCCTCTTATCACTCCTCTATTGTGGTGTCGTGACCCCCCTAGAGAGAGGTTGTGGGAGAGACAGTTTGGGGAAGAGAGGGAAAACAGGAGTGGAGCGGCAGAGGGTAAGGCTTCGATTACACCGCAGACAAATAGACTGTCTTTACGCAAGTAACCTCTGTAAATGGGTTTTCGATCTCTAACTCTCAACAGATCCCTACAAACGATTACATAAAGACACGTGTGTGAGCGAGGGAGAGGACAAAGACGGAGGAAGACGGAGGATAAGAGGACCACGAAGGGGAGACAGCGGGAGGAGCAAACACCTTCATACAAGGCTCAGAATCACCCGGAACATCAGTCTGGAAGCTGAGTCACATTTACAAACATTTGAAAACAGATAAAAACATATGGCGGATGCCCAAAATAGGAATGGCTGGAGGTCTGAGCTTAATAGACCTCCCACTGTCTGTTAGTTACAACCTTGAAAACCAAGCCTGTTCTCAGTAGCTTGTTGAAGCATTTTCAACATAACAAGTCTTTATGACTGCTTCACTGCTCCCCAGGACTCTCACACACAAACCTTGAAAAGGAATTCTTTTTCAAACTCACTCATTATTCTGTTTTCTCAGTTACTTTCCTGACAGGCCAAGCAGTTGCAGAGTTCTCAGAGGTGAAACTCATTCCAGTAGTTTCACAAAAACAAGAGGAAAAAAAAAAAAAAAAACATGCACAAAGATGCAGTTCAATGGAACACATATCACAGTCACTGCATTTATCCAGTTAGGTTCAGCATCTTCTAGTATAGATGTTTATTTGTCTGCGATAAATGATTGTTTAGTTCTGGCACATTATTACCAAAGTGTCAAGTCTCCTAAATGCATAACGGACTGGGGATTCTCAGGTAGGGTACAATGAACCACAATGGAGAGAGGGCCCAGCGGGGCGAGTGTTACGCTGTGTGATTTTAAGCAGTTCGGCTGATCTGTTGCTGTGAACTGTTTTCAGTGTTTAAGTAGTTCATTAAGGAAAAGCATAATAAAATTGTGCTCTGTTCAGCTCACCGACCGGAAGAAAAAAGCTGAGAGGGGAAAGTGAAGCAGGACTGATGATCACCGGCACTGAGGCGCGCTTGAGCAACTGCTCAGCCACTGACCAGCAGACCAGACTGGGGTTCTACTGGGCAGCTTGCATGAGTGGTGACTTATGGTTCCATTAATGTATTTTTGAAGTATCACATTAGGAAAAGTAGATGGACATGACAACATTTGGCTTTATAGAAGAAGTAATACACCTCATAGGAGATAGCAATGCGTTTTGTTCGTAAGCTCTGACATTGAGAATATTTAACTTGTCTTCTCCCTCGGTCTTCTGCTCCACCACAGAGACAAATGTTTAGTATAAATAAATGCATATCCCAGCCGATGAAAACATCAAGCGTGTATGGAACAATAAGGGGACGTAACATGCATGCCATGTTAACCATGACAAAACATCATCATGTATCAAGAGCTACAGAAACAGCTGATTAACAAACCATATGTAATATATCCAAAGCAGGTGGAAAGATCTGAAAGAAGTCTATCAGAGTTCTGGGGGGGGAATTAAAGCTCCCCACCCCCACGGCATGCTGTCTTCTTCTGCAGCTGCTCCTAACATCCACTTAGTAGTGGATGGAAACCCTAATAAATTCTCATTTTCTTTTACCTGTTATCTGGAAATTCAGGGAAAGATTTGCATGTGTGAATGTCATCTAAGTGATTCCTCTGTGAATAAATAAAAGAATTTAACCGAGTCCTTGTTCTTTTTCAATTTACTGTGAATCTGATACATTTGGATTTTGTTTTTTCATTGGAAAAAAATATATACATCCCAAAATTAAACAACAGATCCATTGATAATGGAGCTAATCATCAGCTGCAGCCTTTAATGTATGATGTGTTAGCGATCAGCACATTACACCCATCCTTGATGCAGACTCACACACGAGGTAATCAGTCCTCTCGCTAATTATGAGTGGATTTTCGCTCTATGAATCAGCACATATACAGTCATGCAGGCAGAGGAGACCAATAAAGTGGGAGAGAGAGGTAGAGCTCACCCTCGCCTCTTAATAAGCCTGATTCTGTTCCGTCCAAATTGCTTCTAGGTGCAGCTTGTTTGAAAAGTAATTCTCCTCCACCATATTTAATTGTTTTATTTTGTCATTTCTTCATGTTGCCGGAGCATTAACGCGCCTCACATTCCACTACGCCTATTAAACTGTAATGGTTCTACAAAGCAATATACCTCGTGATCAGACGTACACACAAACGGGCGCAAACACCATCAAACGTACACACACTATTAAGCGCCAGTGGTGCCAGAGAATGATATGAGGCAATATTGCGGGCGAGCAATCTGATGAAGTGTGCAGAAACAGTCATTAGCCGGGTCCTCGTCCTTGTTCAGTTTACCACGCACTTAAAGATCTTAACGAAAGAGTCGCACTGCTTTCACACAGCCACGCTTATAATCGCTTGCAGAAACAATATCAGAATTAGAACGCAAAAAAAAAAAAAAAAACACCACTTTGTAGGTCATTTTGTAGGTGAAACACACGACAGCTTTCCTCATTTCTCTCGGTTTATGAGACAAACTGCAGAGGGAGTATGGGAATATGTGCATACATTACGGTGCATGTAGGACTGAGCTTGCAAAAGAAAGTCTTAAATGTTTCTGAGTGTGAGAGGAAGTAATAAGATGAGCTGAGTGCGTTTGTCTGCTGGGGGAGCGATGATGGATTGTGGAGGAGAGGCAGGTGAAGCTGAATATCTCCCTACAGCGCCGGTCATAAAGCAACTGTGCAGCCTCTTCTCCAACAACACAATGAGATCAAATAACCCAGTGCCTCTAAGCACAGGCACACACACCTACACACACGCATCTACATACACAAGCACGCACGCACGCACGCACTCGCGCACGCACACACACACATACACACACACACACACACAAACAAAGGTGAAAGCAACATCAGTGGCTGGTGCTGATATTCAGGCTTCGCTCTGTTTTGAAACATCCATCATATTCTTGAGCAGAATGAGAGGCAGCGAAAGTATAAAGACGAGCACCCCCCCGCCCCCTCACACACACACACACACACACACACACACACACACACACACCCCTCCCCCGCCTCCCTGCCGCTGTTCCGCCCGCAGGCTCGTCTGCCTGTCAGTCTCCGATGGGTTTTGACGCCTGTCAGTTTGCAAAAAGAG
>CAAKHG010050259.1:0-19132 GCA_901007715.1 Dactylopterus volitans
CATAATGCAACAGCGATTAACATGCATGCGCAACACTCTGCCGTAATCCCCGTGTGACACACACACACACACACACACACACACACACACACACACACACACACACACACACACACACACACACACACACCTCTCCCCCTATTGGCTGGAGAGCGCGCGGACTGCGTAAGCGGCGCGCTGACGTCACTTCCCACGCGCGGGCTCCAGCTAGCAGCGGCTACCCAACTCGCCGCTGTCAACCAGGGCGAAACAAAAACAAAAACCAACTCTCCCCGGGACTCTTGACGCTCTGTCGCCACGCTGTCGAGTAAAAAAAGTGTGTCTGCGCGCACAAGCCTCCGCGCTGCCGCCGTGGGCTGCGGGTGGCGCCTCCGGCGGCCGCTCGCATGCGTCCGCAGCCGCGTTCGGCCACCGAGGCTGGGCTGTTGTTGACATCCTCGGCGGCGCGCGGCGGGTCGCTAGCAAGGTAAACCCGCTCTCGCTCACGGAAGTTTTTTTTTTTTTTTTTTTTTTCCGCCTCCCCTCTTCTGGCATGCTGCGCCCGCAAGCTTTAGGTGGCCCAGTCTGACGCGGCGCCGCGCCGGTTCGTCGGCTCGCACAGGTCGTTGACGGCGATGAAGCTGCAGTGTGACGTGGAGGTTGTGAACCGGCTGCTGCCCACGTTTGGGATGAGGAGCCGCGGGAAGGGAGCGAGAGCGGTGCTCTCCATCGGGAAGCACCAGGACAAGACGAGCCAGCGCGCCGGCGTCTACATGATGATCTGCACGGCCAGAGACAGAGCAGGCTCCAAGTACAAGGTCTGCGGGGTTGCTATCTGCGGTTCTGTCTCAGCACTTTATCTATAATTCATTCAGAAGGCTGCGGGAGGGGGGTGGGGGGGTCGTAGTTCCTGCTTGCTCATGAGAGATTTCCCGCTAAATGTGCTCAGAAATGGAGCTGAGATTCATTCGGGCTCTTTCACGTCTTCGTGGGCTCATCCTCAGATTCCCATCACAGATACGAGATGAAGGTGTCCAACAAAAAAGCAACAGCACTAATCGCATATTCATTTTAATGTGATATTTAGTTTAGAAATTTAGGGAAGAATCTGTGAGGCTGTATAAAGTGTTGCATTTACTGCTTTCTTAAAAAAAAAATAAAAAAAAAAAAACGCCTGTCATGTTGAGGATCTTATGTCTATTTTTCCCAGCATGCATTTTTCCGCAGATGCGTTTTTGCTGTAGGTTTTTGACGCGAAGCCATTCAGTAAATCTAGAGCTGCAACTTCAGCAGCAGTTTGATCTGTAAAATGTCGGAATCTCGTGAAAAAAATGGTGACGAGTTATCGTCAGTGGCATCCTCAGATGTCTTGTTTTGCTCACAAGCCAAACACATCAAGTTTACTGTCAGAGAAGCAAACTAAACAGGAAATATTCACATTTACAAAGCTTGAATCAGAGACTGTTGATACTTTTAATTAAGAAAAAAAAATACTCTGAATTGATTAATTATGATATTAGTTTGCAATTTATTTATCCGAGTTGATGAGTCGGCTTTTCAACAGAGACTTGACATAGTAGTAAAATACTGTGATTTTGGCTGTATTTTTACTTAAATAGATTTGTTTAGTCACTTAAATTTGCATATATTGTTAATCATTATCATCTTTCCCAGAGAAACCTTAGAAAATCTTGATTCAGTTTCTCATGCTCTCTGATGCTGCCTTCAGGCAGACACACCTGCCACCATCACACCCTGATTTCATAATAGATTATAGCTCTGTGAAAAAGACGTAAACACGCATGCAAATGAGCGCATTAAAGTTAGAACGTTTTCCTGCCTAAACTTGTAAGACAGCGCAGTCACTCTTTGTTGAAGGGTGACGCAGTCTCATGTTGTGAAATGCAATTTGCCACCACTGACATTTGCCAATTTTTTTTCTTCCAGCTAAAAGGAAACATCGAGAAATTCTTTACTTGGTTTGTTGAGGAAGGGAAGGCAACCGTGAGATTAAAGGAACCCGCCGTTGACATATGTTTGAGCAAGGTATGACATCTTGCGTGGTGTAATAATTCCAGTCAGAGTGAAGCGCGCTCATCCGCATTTCACTGAAAAGTGATTATAAAGCTGACTTTTTGTGGCTTTTTTTGTTGTTGAAAAGTGCAGTTCAGTGTTTCCAAAGTTTTTTTTTTTTTTCAGTGCTCTTTTATTGCAGCAGAGAGAACAGGCACAGAAAACAAAAGCCAGACTCGCCCACCCACGTGTTTATCAACTAGACAGACATACATGCGTTTGTTTTGACTGCAGGCGATGAATGCACAGACACCCAAAGCAGCCTCATTGTTTCCAGTGGCTGCTGAGCCCTGGCTGCCGTGAGGGATGCTCACCCTTCACCTAGATCCCAACTCACCGACAGTTGAGCAAGTAAACATGCAGAACAGAAGACGCAAGCACAAATGTGTAAACCGATGAGTGCCGACCTGTTAGTCCACAAATGTGTTCACACCACGATGTCATCATCAGAGGACACATTCTCAAAAAATGAGCCTAAATCTGAGTCTTAACATATTGAACCGGGCTATTATTTTGGACCTGACTGTAAGAGGTCATGATATTGTCTCTCGCCCACCTCTCATCCTACGTCGCTTGCTTATTTTTATTCCCTCCAGCATGTAGTTCATCATGTTCTATCACAGGAAGTGGGTCGAGATGTTTTAGGCCACTGAATCTAGGTTAAATATCTCAACCACTTCAGAAGACAATGTTCGGTCTGCTGTCTGCCTTGCTAATGTGCTGTATGTGCGGGATAGCCACCGTAACTTGAGTTCACTGATTTACAGGCCGATGCGAATAGCTTGAAGAACTTCCTCGCAGCGGCGCGTCTGGCAGACAGGGGAAGTGACACGAGCAGCCTTCCCCTCTCCACACTCACTCCAGTTCGCGCCAGAGACGTAGAGCAACCCAAGAAGAAGCTCACCATCGTCTCCAAGAAGGACTACCCCCTCACCTCCAGCTTCCCCTACTCGCTGGAGCAGCTGCAGGTCTCCTACTGCAAGCTGTCCCGCGTGGACATGCGCATGCTGTCGCTCAAAGGTAGAATGACTCGATGGGTGAAAACTATGAATATTCTTGTCTTAAAACTAATACTGTTTGTTGCCTTATAATCTTAAGTTTGTCTTGCTTTGTACTCCATTTTATTTTGAAGCACGAATTCACATTGTATTGCTGTTTTCAAGCTTTGAAAAGTGATAAAGAGCAGTAAACTGATAATTGTGAAGGTCACTTCTACTCAGCCTGTAAGAGCAGCTATATATCCCTGCTGTAACCATTCCTCATGGAAGAGCAATCAGTTCCCCCTCTAAATGGTGTCATTTTGGTTTTGGTTTGTCTTTGCAGCTCTTCGCAGGCTGGACCTCAGTAACAACCACATCAAGAAACTCCCCGCCACTATCGGCGACCTCAGCTGCTTGTCTGAGCTCATCCTCCACAACAACCACCTGGAAGCCTTCAGCGAGGCCCTCTGTCTGTCCACCCTGCAGCAGACCCTCCATCATCTGGACCTGAGCCAGAATCGGCTGCAGTCCCTTCCCACACAGTTCTGCCAGCTCAGAGAACTGGTGAACCTCAAACTGGACGACAATGGGCTTGTTTGTTTGCCGTTCCACATCGGCCGCCTCTCAAAGTTGAGGTTCCTGTCTGCAGCACATAACCAACTGGCTGTGCTGCCCAGTGACTTCCGCAAGCTGAGTCTAGAGAACCTGGACTTGTTTGGCAACCCGTTTATCCACCCCAACCCCCTGGACCACACAATGCAACTCACGTTCCCCCTCCGGCTTCAGGAATTAGCCTGCAGAGCTGTAGCAGACCTCAGGTTAGATTTGAATCCCGCTGCATTTCCATACCATTTTTTTTCCCTTTCATACATTTTTTCAGTCCTTAACCTGTCATCCTTTCTGATTTGTGTCACAGAATACCATACGGACCTCACCTCATCCCTGCCCACCTGTGCCAGGACCTCGAAGTAGCCAAGACCTGCGACTGTGGCCGCATCTGCATCAGCTTCTACATAAAGACGGCGGTGAGCATGAACCTGCACCAGGTGTCTCACACAGTGGTGCTGGTGGACAATATGGGAGGAACCGATGCCCCAGTGCAGCAGCACTTCTGCTCCCTCTCCTGCTACTCTGAATTCCTGGATAGCTCCCTTCAGAGAGGGGTCAGATGAGCGTGAACTTGTTTGACAGGAAGAACCCCGAACATTTGCTAGTCGCTGTGATGGTAGATGGAGTGGTGGAGGTACTGTAGAGGGGCATCTGATGAGGCAGCAACAAGAGTAATGTGCAGTGTTGAATTTTAGGCAGTAACTCCCTTGAAGCAGAAGGTATTGAATCCTTCCTTTTTTTTTAAGTGCTTCAAGATGCCTGATTTACATTCACAATTGACTTGTAATGCACGCTCCACATACGAAAACCAGCAAAGAGGAAAGTGTGTCTGCTCCATCTGTAACTGGGTGGCACCGTTGTGATGGTGACAGTTTTGCCGCTGCCAAGTCACGTCTCGTCTTTTTCATGTTCTTCCTCCATCTTCTGCTGACATACTTGGAAGAGGCCAGCGAATAAAGGAATTGGATGCATTTTGAAGATTTCTCCCTAACGCCATACCTCTGGGCGCAGCAGCGCCGGCTAAAAGTTTTGTTTTTTTTACTGAGCTAATGACCCACATTTTTTTTTTACATATATATATATATATATATATATATATATATATATATCAAAGATTCAATAAAATATAAGTGTCTGTCCTAAGTAGTTTATTCTAGGACATTAAAACAACTGCTGAGTGTTTTTTGTATTTTAATTAATCATATGACGCATTTCCACATTAAAATGAAAAATGAAAAACCTTACTGCCCATATTTGCATAATTTTTGGACTTATGGTTATCCTAAATGTACTGAACAACATACAAGAGGGAAATCTTATTTTATTTACAGTGTTTAATTCCGTGGTGTCATATCCATCTGTTGCTGCCAGGCTCATGTGTGCAGTAATGGTGTCACATAACTTTGTTGAACGTGCTAATTTTTGTTTTTGAAAACCAAGAACACCACGAGCAGGGCAAACCCTCCATGTAATTTGTCACAGATTGCAGCTGTACAGGTATGTACAGGTATGACTCGTCTAATGGCAAGTTTGCAGTTCATTACTATTTTTATTTTATTTTATTTTGACTCTTTAAACCCTTTAAAATAACAAAAAAAATTGGGTTATATATAAAACTACCTCATCCCTGAATGTGATTTCGGCCTGAGTCACAGCAAACTCACTTGCGGCTATTTTAACAATTAAGTCCCATGATTCTAAACGATTTGATCTTATCCAGTTATTTCTTTGACTGAGACCCAAGCAGTCAAATCACATCACTGCATTTAAGTGACTGAAGAGGTCTCAAATTAGAGGAGACTTTGCCGATTTTGACTTTAAAAGAGAAAAACACTTTCCAATTTTCCAAAGCTACCGACAATCATCTCTGCACAGTCGCTCAGTCGAGTTCGTACAGCAGCGAGTTGTGGAAGCTGAAGCCAGCGGACGTGGAGTGATCACAGACGACGCTCTCGTTTCCGTCACTGTCAACTTCCCTCAAAATGGCAGCTGGTGGCTTTTTATCAGACTCCGGCTGTTGCACGATGTGCTTGGCCGGCGGGGCGTCTCCATCCACGTCTGTCCTCTCATCATTCGCCACGCCCGGGTTGTGTTCCCCCGGGTCTCCCGAAGAACCTCCTGCGCGAGATGCCTCATCTGACGTTGCAGGCGCTTCACTGGGCTCTCCGGTGTCGCCGGACATGCAGCCGCCGCCCTCCACGCTGCTCAGGCTTGCCGGGGAAGGCGCTGCAGCGGTCGTCTGGGACTCCTCCTGGGATGTCTGATTCAGGAGTGCAGCTTCTGCCTCCACCTAGCAGGGCAAAACAGGTCCAATATTAATTTGATACCACACTTCACAACCCGATTATCGGGATTCATCTCTCACCTCCACATTAGCATGCACTGTCCCTTCAGTCATTTCAATCTTGTCCTCCTTGTTAGAAGACTCCACTTGTGGTGTTGAGTCCAACAGAGGGTCCAGAGCTTCGTCTCCAGCTTCTACGTCAGTGGACGGTTCAGCCGTGGCTACAAGGGGCTGCTTCTCAGTTGAGGCCACGGTGATCGGCTCACCGGCTGCAGAGTTTTCCTCCTCAGCTGAGAGACCTGCATGCTGGATGGAGGCCTGACGTGATGAACCCGTATCCGTCTCCTGTGGTTCCTCGACAAGTTCTCTCTCATTGAATCCAATGCTGTGTTTGCTCTCCTCTTCGCACTCATTATTTAGCTCGCCCGACTTTGCCTCCGTGTTGACTCTTGCTGTTTGGTCCTCAGTTTC
This sequence comes from Dactylopterus volitans, assembly GCA_901007715.1. Classification (NCBI taxonomy): domain Eukaryota; kingdom Metazoa; phylum Chordata; class Actinopteri; order Syngnathiformes; family Dactylopteridae; genus Dactylopterus; species Dactylopterus volitans. The sequence goes on from CAAKHG010050259.1 coordinate 6,397, forward strand.
ACATCTCTGCTCCTCCCATTCCTTCTTCTCTTCGTCATCATCCTCTTCTCTACTTTCATACATCCTGTCACCCTTTTGACCTTTAGCTCCTCCTCCCTCCTCCTCAAGTTTCTGGCACGCTTGTTTCTGCCACTCCGGTTTCAGCTCTGCATCAGCGTCCTCTTCTCTTTTTTCTCGCTTCCTCTCTTGATTTCTCAATTTTTCCTCCACCACCTCCTCCTCAACTCCACTTTCACTTTTCTCACTGACCCTCTCCTGCTCCCTACGTTCCTCCTCCTCCCCACTTTCATCCATCCTGTCACTTTTTTGACCCTCAGCTTCTCCTCCCTCCTCACGTTCCTGGCCCGCCCGCTTCTGCTTCTCCCATTCCGCCTCTGCACCAGCGTCTTCCCCTTTTTCTCGCTTCCTCTCATGATTTCTCCATTCTTCATCCTCCTCCACCTTTCCATCAACTCCACTTTCACTTTTGCTACTGTCCCTCTCCTGCTCCTCCCAGTCCTCCTCCTCCTCTTTCTCCCGCTGCTTCTCATCACCGACACTCTGAACGCCACTAACGGCCTGAGCAGCGAACTCTAAATCATCACGAGAAGGGAGAACAGGTAGCGTGATGATCAGCTGGCCCCTCTGTTTGTTGAACTTGGCCTCTCCTTTCTCCTGGTCTACAGGGTAGGATAAGGGCAGCTCCAGTCTGTAGGTTGGTCTCTTGGACTCCAGCAGCAGGCTCCTCTCTTTCACCTCGAGGTCGGTGTCTGCCACTGACTTGAGCAGCGGCACGTCGATGGTGACCACCATCTCCTTGGGCCTGCCGTTCTTGACCGCGTCTCTGGAACATGTGAAGTCCTGCATATCAACGAAGGACCTGTACTTGATGGTATAGCTGGGCCGCGTGGGCTCGTCGGTTTTCCGAGGCGTGATTTGAAAGCTCTTAGGTTTAGCGCCGCTGCTGGCTTTGGCGGCGGGCGGCTGCGTACGCTTGGGCTGTGGGTTCGGGAAGGCGAGCGGGTGCTCTGGTGGGTCCTTGACCTGAAATCCGGGTATGGGTTTCCGGATTACGCACGGCTGCGGCGTTCCTTTGTACTTGGTGTTCACCCGCCTCGCGTTCTTCTTGTCCAGGCTCACCTTAAAAGCATCCTGTATCCCCTGCAGGGCCGTGCTGTCCACCATGTCCATGAATCGCGCATTTTTGGTGGCTATGTGGAGGGTGTCAGGGTGGAAAATGACGTCGTAGATCATGATCTTGTCCCCCTTCGCGCCCAGGTCCGGCCTGCCGGGGTGCAGGCTGTGAGGCAGGGACCAGCACTGCCCCCGGCGGCCCTCCTCGTTCGTCCCCCACTTACACTCGGGCTTGCCGACCTTGTCGTTGCCGCAGATGTTGACGTAGCACCTCCGCTTGCCGTCCACACTCGTCCTGAGAACCCTGAAGGGTTCCGGGTGGATGAACTCCACGTTGTTTCCTCTCTCCTGCTCCAGGAGCGTCATCTCCTCCTCGTACTTCTTCTTGTTGTCGGGGTCTGCCAGCTCCTGGGCGAAGCCGCGCAGCATCTCTCGGAATTTGTCGTCCTGAAGCGCCTTGGCGAGTCTGCTGGTTTCGTCCGCGGTCAGGTCGAGATCCCTCAGCTTCTCTCCAAGCTCCATGATGACGTCAACACCAGAAACCTTTTCGCCGACGTCTGAACGACAGGCGTCTGTTTCAGATACTTTACACGCGGGTCGAGCAAGTCTGGTTTCGTTAAATGTCCACTGGCGCGGCCGCAAACTCACGGCGAACTACACCCCGTTTGTTTTGATGTAACCATGGCAACGCCGCAGTCCAAGCGTTTCATCGCACAACCGATAGTAAACAAACCCGGAAAACGCATTTCCCGCAGAAAAAGGGCGCGTGGACGCTGAGAGCAGAGTAGAATGTTGAAGCAGCGCTGAAAATCAGCGCCAAATTAACGAAAAGCGAGCTCCAAAACAACAAATGTTACGCACACTTCCATTTATGCACGTTTACGCAAGATAAACATGTTCCAACAATACGTTCGCATCCCTTGTATACAATCTAGTTTGCTTTGAACGCACGTGAATATATATATATACACTATGACATCATACAGTCGCTGTAGTGCAGGTACATGTGGTTGCCATGGGGACGGGGCTGTCAAAGTCAAAAAGGCATCAAAGCAAAAAAAGTTAAGAGTGAGTTGCATCACAGAGGAAGAGTTGACATCAGAGCATGTCCATTCATATTAAAGCAATATTTTTTCTGGAAAAAAAAGTCTTTATATTTTAAAGTTTAAAGGAGGAATTAAAAAAAATCAAAAGGCTTCCAGAGGAAGATTTCTAAGTGCTCTCACACTGAATGTAAGAAGGAGTAAGTCATCAAACACTCTAAAGAGAGATAATGGCGTCCAAAACGAGATTGTCTCGTCTTGTCTCATCTTCATCCGCTTATCCGGGTCTGGGTCGCGGGGGCGGCAGTGGAGCAGGCAGGTCAGCAGAGGAACCCAGACTCTCCTCTCCCCAGCCACTTCCACCAGTTCCTCCCGGGGACACTGAGGCGTTCCCAGGCCAGCCGGGAGACATAATCCTTCCAGCGTGTCCGGTCAATCCCGGGGCCTCCTCCCAGTGGGACATGCCCAGAACATCTCCTGAGGGAGACGTCCAGGTTGCGTCCTAACCAGATGCCAAACCACCTGAGAGAAGTCAGTAGACGCAATGAGATCCAATGTGTTTTTAGGGAGTGAGGAGCTTGTACTGGTAACACAGTTCAAGTACCAAGCTTTTTAAAACATGCACATGTGATCTAGAAATCGCTACACGGACTGCACCCGCCGCCACTGGAAGAGTCCATAAAGAAAACACAAGATAGGAGGAGGGGCACCAGAGCTGCCACAAGATGGGACTGTGAGGTGCAATTTACACACACAACATTCGCCCAAAACGTGTAATCAGTTCAGGGATGTTTGGAATGGAACAGGCTACCCATCAATATCAGAGAGTGTCTTGTCATTTGGGACTTTTAAAGCTTAGACAAACAAACCTGTGAACATTTGTAATCATGTTCAGTCTCGGATCTCGCTTGTGTGTCTAACTGTATGTTTATATAACCGATATATGTGTATACACGATTGTGCATGTACACATTTATATGGTTTGGGCTTTTTATTTATTGGTCTACTGTGTTTTTGTGCTGTCTTGTATTGTCAATCGTTTTATGCTTGTTGTTTGGGGACTACGGATGAAATTTAGCATTCCTGCTAACTCCGGTGTATTTACACTGCATAGCTCATGTATGTAGTGTTCATTAATATGCAATGTCCTGTCTAAATAAAAATAGGGAAAAAAAGCTGACGCAGAGGAGTAGCAGCTGTACTCTGAGCCCCTCCCGAATGTCTGAACTCTTCACCCTATCTCTGAGGCTGAGCCCGGCCACGCTGCAAAGGAAATTTATTGCCACCGCTTGTATTAGCAATCTTCTTCTTTCTGTCACTAGCCAGAGCTCATGACCACAGGTGAGGGGCGAAACCAAGATTGCCCGGTAAATTGAAAGCTTTGCCTTTCAGCTCAGCTCCCTCTTCACCCAAACAACCCAGTTTAACACCCGCATGACAGTAGACGCCGCCACGAGCTGCCTGTCAATCTTTCGCCCCATTCTTCCCTCACTCATGAATAAGACCCAGAGATACTTAAACTCCTCCTCTTACACCTCTCCGATGTGGATGGGCAATCCACCCATTTCCGTTTGAGAACCATGGCCTCAGATTTGGAGGTGCTGATCCCCATCCCTGCCATGTCATACTTGGCTGCAAACCGCCCCAGTGATAGCTGTAGGTCCCTGCTCGATGAAGCCAGCAGAACCACATTGTCTGCAAAAAGCACAGACGTGATCCTGAGAGCACCAAACACGACCCCCTGCAGCACCTTACTGCGCCTAGAAATTCTGTCCATAATTCGAGGAACAGAAGAACCAGAGACAAAGGGCAGCCCTGTCGGATTCCAACCCTCACTGGGAACGCATCTGACTTACTGGCGGGTATGCAGACCAAGCTCTGACTCTGACAATACGGGGATTTGATGGCCCGTAGCAACAAGCGATCCATCCCCTATTCCCGGAGCACCCCCCACAGGACGCTTCGAGGGACACGGTCATAAGCCTTCTCCAGATCCACAAAGCACATGTGGACCATCATCTTATCATGGGGGAGGGGTTTGTGTGTCCTAATGATCTATGTTGTCGGGGGCAGCCGCCCCCTGTAGGGTCTCCCATGGCAAATTGGTCTTGGGTGAAGGGTCAGACAAAGAATGGTCCATAAAGACGCGTATGGAAAATATAACACCCAAGGACCAGTACCCTGCTTGGATGATTACTGGGGCCAGGCCTGGGGAAAGGGCCTGTTGGCAAGTGCCTTGTGGCCAGGCCTTTCCCCATGGGGTCCAGTCGGGCTCAGCCCGGAGCAGAGACATGGGTCCGTCCTCCAGCAGGCCCACCACCCGCAGGAAGAACTGTAATGTGGTTGGGCAGCAGGCCAAGTCGGGGGTCTTGGCGGTCTGACCCCCAGCTTGCAGAAATTGGTTATGGGGACATGGAATGTCACAAGATTGCATCACTGTTAATTGCTTTCTAAAATGGTGCCGAATAGCGTATGTGCAGAGTTAATGCGTAATGCTATCTTTTTATGTTACATTTGCTTTTGTCCAAATCTTTCTTCTTCCTCTGCTATGAGTTTTTGTATTTGTTTTGCATTTGCATTCTTAATGCTAAAAAAAAACATTCAACCATCTATACCTCCAATCGATGATATTGAGCTAATTTTTTCCTAAAGAATCTGCTATTGAAATGCATGGACTAACCCTTTTTTGCGTTGATAACTCCATCTCCATGGTAACCATGCTTGTATAATGTTAGACACTGTACGATGACATCAGTTTTATTAAGTGTGGGCTCTAAGGACATTTATGCTTAATTTGAACTTTTTTCTACCCCTGTGTTGCTTCAGCAATTTCTAGTCTTACTTCATCAGTTCAACTCAGTAATTTCACATGAACAATCATGTCCTGCAGGAAATGCTATTTTTACTAGTTTTAACCTGATTAAATGGAATAAATATGGACGTACAACATTTGGTACTGGATCATGGGACACCATGGTCTCAGCTGTATGTATATATATATACACATAATTGCAAAGTATCTACATATGTTTTCACTTTGCCATTTTAGGTTAGCTGACAAGTCAAAATGAATCCATCGTATAAGTAAAAAAATCATACAAAATAGTACAATAAAACTTTAAGATATTCCAGTCCTGCTAGTATAATCTTACTGCTTAGTATATCTGAACATTTATTCACTTGCAAACCCCAGTTGAGAAAAATATACACATTTCTAATATTATAAAAGTTTGCAGGAAATTGTGTTCTCATTATCTCCTGTACTTACATTATATCCAGTTGTTTATATGCCCTATATGTAATTCCATAAATCATTTTCCCTGCTGCGTTCTGCTCTGTGGGGCTTGTGGCGCAACCTCCTTGCAAATGAACTGAGCTCAACACGTAATGAGGGTTACAATTTTACAGTTTTGTCAGTGTCAAAACATGTTCTCCCCGTGCGGGTTTTCTCCGGGTGCTCGGGCTTCCTCAGAGTCCAAAGACACGCAGCCTAATGAGGTTAACTGGGGACTCTTAATTGCCCCTAGGAGTGTATGTGAGTGTGAATGGTTGTTTGTCTGTGTGTGTGTGTGTGTGTGTGTGCATCTGTCAGCCCTGTGATGATGTGATGATGTGCACGCTGCCTCTGGCTCAGCTGGGACTGGTTCCAGGCCTCTGCGACCCTCTCAGGTTAAGTGGTTGCGAATAATGAAGAATGAATGAAAAATATGACGTTAGACTGGGATGTTCACCAGAGAAGGCAGCTCACCAGCAGGTGTCGCTGTTGACCACAGCTCAAGTGGCACCCGGCCAGTGATTATATCGGTCAGTAAGGCAAAGGGGCGGGTATGCAGAGGAGAAAGCTGATTGGTCGCACCCCCAACAGTTCATATTTCCCGCATTCTGATTGGAAGGTGTGTGCTGTTACTAGGTATGAGACCACTGCTGATGTACTATATGTGTGAGCGGGGAAGGGTAGCGGCATCAATATAAGGCCGGTCCATAGTGGCTTCTTTTTATACTTTATGTAAAATGTCCGCTTGCCTCTTTCCAGATTTCTGTTTAGACTGCATGTTATTTCCACTTTACTTTCATAAACAGCTCTTGCTGGGCTTGTCCCCATGTGACTGACTGAATTGGCCTCAAATGCTGCTCATAAGGCAACACATCTCAGCCTGTTCTTGTCTGATGTGACTCATCCAGTATTCTGGCTCTGAGCTAATAAACAGGACACCATGTCCCCAGATGGTCTCGCCAAAACGGCTTTTATACCAAATAGGAAAAAAAAAAAAAAAAGGTTCAGCCAGCGGGAGGCTTACCCACAGGCTAGTCAGCACAACTGAAGAACATGAGTGAGCTTCAGCTGACCAAAAGAGGGCGGTGGGGGGGTTTAGAGTGTGACACACACAGGATGTGGGCAGGAACCACTCACGGCATTGAACAGAAGATCTCTTGAGTGTATCTCGACCCCACGCCTTGTTTTTTCCAAAATTATTTACCGGAAAGGCAAAAAAAAAGGCGGACAAAACGAACAGATGACTCCTTTTTTTTCTTTTTAAAATTACAAATATGTATTAAATAATACGTAAAGTTAGTCAATGAGATATAATCAAGGTATAATCATAGTAAAGATGATTAATATTCATAATTACAATGTTTTTCATGTTTACATTTTTCCCACGGGTGATAAATAAACGCATTTTACAATACGACAAACAGTACATTCACATGTGTGTCAAAATGACCACAACAAATAATAAATGTTGCAGGAAGGGTGGAGAAATGTTTAAGAAATCTATAAGACAAACTTCATACAAAGGCTTTGGCAAGAGTGCATACATATCATATCAATTAAGGTAAACAAAGAGAGTCCTTTTGAGAGAAAATAATAATAATAATAATAATAATACATGTACAAATGAGCAGTAGAATAGGAAAGGTCCAGTGCATGTCTTTCTTTCATTCCCATGAGTAAAAATAGCAGCAGCCTTATGTGCCCGGCTGCTCCGTGTGCCCCTGTGTAACCTCCGGAGCGGTTAAAGCGGGTACACATTAAAAGATTTTTTTAAATCTTGAATCGATTTTCTAAATGTGAGAGACCCCACACACAGGGGGAAACTCACCGTTTTATTCTTGTAGTGTGTGGTGTGCAGCCAGGGGGCCGACACACACCCACTACCCACTCTCAGTTTCATCCACACACATCACGACGCGATTCTCAAAACTCAGTATCTCACGAGAACTCTCGCGCGGTCAACAGTGTAAACAAACACGGCGGGAAGGAAGAAATGATGATGGAGCTTCTTGGACTCCTTTTTACGGAAAATTCATGTGGAAAAAAACTGGAAAAAGCCATGGCGACCGCGTGAACATGGGCTGTGCGTCAGCGTGCCACTACATACCGACGCACTCGTCCGTTCTATTGTGGTAAGTTTTACATGACATGTTGTACAAACACTTTCGTTGCTACCACAAATCATTTCTGTGGTCCATCGGATTTCGCCGCTTGGCCGTTACTGTGCTTCCGCCTTCCATAGGCGTGCTTCCTTTTCATTGGCTAGCGCTCTGTTCCATGTGACGATCCACGCAGGACGTGCTCGGTTTCGCTTGCTGTTCCCCCACACGACAGGTTTTTACGATCGAAAATAATGAACATGTTTAATTCTTACAATTTCAGATCGGGGGAGGCTAAAATCACTCGCAACACACCTCTTACGAGCCTTCCAATAATCGGGCCTTTGCTGACTTTGATCGGGAGGGGGGGAATCAGACCCAAAATCAGTCCGGTTATCTTGTAATGTGTACCCCGCCTAAGATGGCAGTGTTCAGTGTCTACTTAGAGGCGGCAGGTACCAACATGCTTATGGTGGCGAGGCTGGGTTTTGAGGGAGGCGTTTTGCCGGCGGCCATTTTGCTCAGGCTCCGAACATCCGCCTGCCAGGAGGGAATCTTCTTTGTGGTCATGTGACGTCGGGCGTGCTTGGTGAGGTGGTCGCTGCGCATGAATCGACGGTCGCACACGGGACACACAAACTTTTTCTCGCCGGTGTGCGTCCGCCGGTGACGCGAGAGCTCGTCGGATCGGGCGAACCTCTTATCGCAGCCGTCCCAGCTGCAGCTGAAAGGCTTCTCACCTAAGAGAGGAAAAACAGGGAGTCGCCGAGTGAGTCACTGTGGCGTCACAAAACTTCCGAGCGGCACTGCGCCTTGTCAGAGATGCATAACAATGAGATCATGCACACTTCCCCAGTGAGAATAACAAGGCCAAGGAGGCACAAACAGGATGCAACACTCATCTGTGGTGGTCCACTAAGTCCACATCCTCATATGTTTTTTTTTGTTTTTCTTTTTTTTTTGTTTTGTTTTTTAATAGCAGCACCTGTAAATGCTCACCTGTATGTGTTCGAAGGTGAGCCTTGAGGTGTGAGCTCTTGAAGTAGGTCTTCCTGCAGCCGGGGAAGTTGCAGACGTAGTTCCTCCTGCGGGAAAAGTCCATCTTTGTGGCTGCCGTGCTGCCGCTGGGCCCCGCCGGCACGTACACGGGGGCCGGAGCAAGGGGCAGCAGCTTGGTGTTGCCCAGGGTCATGACAGTCTGAGGACAGTGAGGGACCTGAGGGACTGAGGACTGGGGGAGAACCAGCATTACTGTGCCCTGAGGCACCGCTGAGCCCACAATCAGGGACTGCTGGACAGGGGCGGCGCTCGCTGGGGCAGGCTGGGGGAGGATGGGTGTGGCGGCAGTCTGGATTCCAGCATTGGATGTCTGAACAGCACTGGGGATGAATGCCGAGATTATACCTGACTGGCTGCTGACAGGGAACATCTGGCAAATTATTTGAGGGCTGGTGACAGGAGGTGGGGACATGGTCGCCGGGGCAGGGGGAGTGGGTGGGCTGCATTGCAGTTGGGAGTTTAAAGGAGTGGGTGTGGGGGGGGTGCTGTCCAAACAGGGTTTCGTGGGATTGGCCTGCTCCTCAGTTTTTGCGGTGGGCACGGCGGGCGTGGGGAGAGCAGAAGCATTCGGAGGTGAACTTATCTGCTGAGTCGCTGTGGCGCGTTTCTGTTGCCGCTGGAAGACTGCTGCGGTCGTTACTGTGTCTCTGGCCTTCTCTGAATTGGGGGCCACTGGAATGTGGTGTTGGCAGGGGGTGCTGTCTGCAGTGTGTCGGATGACGCTGGTGGAGATGGCTCTGCAGGGCTGTGGTTGATTGGGGAGGGAGGGAGTCTTCTTCGCAATGGCAGGCTGACCGGGTTGATGGAAACAGCACTGCGAGGACGCGGTTGCGCTTGTTGATGAGGTCTCCACAAAGCTGGGGCTGTGAGGGGGAGTCATGCACTGCAGACAGAGGGAGAGGAGTTCAACCCTGATTCCAGCATTAATAACACTATCAAAGCAAGTGGACACTCTTCTCTAGTTTTACAGCGGCTGCTATTTAAGCATCCAAGCAGGTTTAAGCAGAATGATGGTATCTGTCAAGTAAGGTTTTTGTATTTCAATGTATCAAGTCTTTTGCTTCCGTCGCATCTGTCACCTGCCTGTCATTAACTATTGTTAGAGGGCAGCGGGGTTTAATACAAACTTTGGGCCCCAGGAATACGTCTACTGACCGATGCTTGATGGATTACTAATTAAAAGGCAGAACTGTTGGTGCATAACTGATATTATTCTATGTGGTGGTGTGGTCTCTTACCAGGGAGGAGAGCGACACAAAGTCTTTTGGGGTCTCTGGGGGCTCCGGAGGCAGGAGGGAGTCGCATGAGTCTGAAGCCGGGGTGAGGGGTCTGGGCTTGAAGGGGTTCAGCTTGCCGCTGCCGCTGAGGAAGGGGCTCTGACCCCAGGAGCTCATACACACCAGCGCTTCGGCCGCCTCCAGGTCCGTGTACTCCAGACTGGAGATCGAATGCTCGCTGTCATGCCTCCTCCTCTTCGCGTGGGACCCGCCATGATCCATGTACTCGGTCTGCGGAGAGCAACCACATGAACATCAACCACGCGGGGGAAAACGAAAGGATTCGAGCGCTGCCAGGGGTCAGGTTATCGTTTTCAGCTGCGTGATTCACTGCTTTGACTCAGATCAGATCATGGGGGGGTTGGGGGGGGGTTACACTGAGAAAGGGAGCGCATTTCTGCTCCTGACTCCAAACTTCCCGGGCCAAATTCAATCATGAGTAGGAGGACTGCCGGGCGACTACACCGGGGCCCAGCATGCACTGCCTCTGGTTCAGTGCCAGGACGCCTCCCATGGCCAAATATAGACCAAACAGTGACGTACTGCCAAGATGAGCCATGTGAAATCCCTATAAAGCGGGTTTGCATCAGGAAGTTAGCGCCTATCTTACACCTTTGCTAGTTTCGTGCGGTAAACAAAGCATGTCACACTAAGCAGATTTTGACATTTGAATATTAACATAACGCTCAGAGGATATGACTCAGTCACATTTTAAACTTTGATTACTGCAGATACAGAGGTCAGTCAAATAAGAGAATAAAAACCGGAATGTCAAAAAAAAAAAACAAGAAACAAAATTAGTTTTATTAATGAAAAATACTCAAAAATTATTGTGTTTGAATAATGACTTTGCTTGCGATATCAACTTAATGACCATAAACAACTTAACACCGGTAGACTTTAAGGGAAAAGCACAAAATAAGGACTCCGCTAAAATGAAACAAGTGGACAAAAAAACTGGTCTTACCCCGTGCGAGTCCATTTCCGTGAATTTTCGCGATGGCATAGAGGAAACAAATATTCAACGGCGAGATTTTGTTTTTCAAAGGTAGTATCGAACAAAGAGACGGCGGCTGCCAGTGCTGCTGCTTGTTCAGGGGCTGGGTTAAGGTGGTTTTTTTTCTCTGACTGGGTCCGTTTTCTCTCAGCTGTGTGCGTAAAACACGGGGAGGAGGGAAAAAAAAGAAAAACAAAACTCACAACACGCACCGGCGGGTGGCAACACTCGGCCAATCACGGCCGAGTGTGTGCGGAGCCTCGGCCAATAGGGGGGGATCGCACGCGTGAACAGTGCGTGTTCGTGGTGCGGTTGGAGGAAATAGGGTGCGTGGCCGTTGGTGGGCGTGGCCACGAGAGTCAGCAGTGTCAGTGTAAACCCGATGAACTGCCGTCCGTTAAACTAGGGAAAAGGTCGATTCAGTGTATGCGGCGTTCAAGGGTTGTGGGAATAAAGTGTGGCGAGGGACCGTCGCGCCTCACCGCAGCGTTTTGTCAAAAAGAGCCAGCGCCAAAATGAAAGTATTAATTAAACGTTGTTATGTACATTTAGATGGGTCACTAAATTATTCAGCTTGATGATTATAAAAAGTTCTATTGTCTCTGAAAAGCCCTTACCAATTAATAGTTTTCTTAATAGCAACAAAGAACCTGATCTTTTGCCATAAATATCTTTTTATTCTTTTTTTGCTTTTTTAATTCATATGTCTACATGAAAAAACCTGCCAGGAAATACTTTAATGATCACAATCTAGCTAACAAAAATATAGGTCAATTTATTTTAAGGAATAATAATAATTTAATGCCAGAATAAGAAATTAAATTTGTTTAATATTAGAGCATCAAATGTGCTATTTTTAACTGTAAAAATGTATGCATTCATTTAGGTAAGATGTAACAGACAAAATTTCCATCACAACCCTGTATTAAAATTTACTTCCGTAAAGGTAAAGCATTACATTCATAAAGTATTAACATTTTCTGTTGTGCAAAAGTGCTCACATTAAACACAACTATTTATTATGCAAAGACTCCCCTCATTGTTTTGGTGCGCATAAGCTATTCTTGAATCATCATCTGCTGCTGGGTTGGTCTGTCACTAATTTATCATTTTATTTCATAAAAGAGAGGCACAACACAGCACAAAATTGAATCACTGCAAATAGTTAATTGAACACACTTAGACATCATTTGTTACTGTTCATTTTGTCTAATCAAGGTTAATAAACCGCATCGGCATGTTATTTGTTTTCATGACGAATTAAACTTGAGAAGATTACCACACAGGTAACAGAGAAAAAGACAACACTAAATCTCATTATCTTTTGAAAAGAACATGCACTATAATGGTATCAAGCCTGCTATGCTGTTTCTGTGAATATCTAGAATGGTTGCTGGTGGTGTTTCAGTAATGAATTACCGCTTGATGAAGATTCTTGAAGCAAAGTAATACATGTGAAACATTTTAGGTATAATTAATCCAAACTGTTACATATAAACTGCAGCCAAAGTGCTTAGAATGATAAACATTTGCCATGTATTGTTGGCTGTATTATTTTTATCCAGTTTAAAACTGAAAGACTTGTTACAACTCTCTCTATTCTTTTGTTCTCTTTAGTTTATAGTTCACACCTTATATATATAAAACATATATATATATATATATATATATATATATATATATATATATATATATATATATATATATATATATATATATATATATATATATATATATATATATATATATATATATATATATATATATATATATATATATTAGGGCTTATTACATGCTTTACTCAATTAGGAACTGAAAAAGATAACATTTTTAGACTAAAACCACATTTTTCTTCACTGCATTGTCTACCTGAG